>CAAKMY010112625.1:0-12282 GCA_901111285.1 Corrigiola litoralis | reverse complement strand
TAGGAAAATAAGTTTAATGCAAAAATTTCAAAACATAATTATAAAAATAAGGCCATATTGAGTGAAAGTTTTGAATAATCATTCCCATGCTTTGCATGGGATTGTAAACTAGTTCTCGCTTTATTTGTTTGGTATTTCAATCTCCTTATAGAGAGTATAATCCGTAGTTGGTAATTAGGCAAGTCTACCAATTACGGGCTATCAAATTGAGTTTGAAATGATATGTAACATGACTTTGATTTTAAATAAGTTACTTAAAGCGAATTTTCGATTCGATTTGGTTAACTAATTCAACTTTCACTTGAATAGGAACCGAAATTGCAAAAACATGTTAACCTATTGTGTTCCCGATTAATCATAACGTTATATACCATTTTTATCTTTCATAATGTTTATTGCTATGATAGAGTTCAAAATACCGCTTGTTTAACTAAAATAACGTGTCTCAAAATTATAATCAAACTTAACATTACGTTGACAAGTTCCAACATCTCATATAATGATTTCGGTTACACAAAGTCTTAGATAAAGTTATCTCATGATAAACTGTTTTAAGAGTAACATATTTATATTTCAAAAATTACATTACTAAAAAAGGTGCATCATTAATCTATAAAAGAATTCTGACATGCATGTGAGCCCATAACTATGTTGCTCATGCACAAAAGCTAGATAGGTAACATACGGTGAAAAATCTAAAATAATTCAATACTATTACCGACGTTTCTAGAGGATATGCGACAAAAATTCAGTTAAAAGAAAACCTGAAGTTTTCTTTCTTAAATACAGTAGCAAAATATGACATCTAAATATTCAGTTAAAAGAGAAACCTAAAGTCTTCAAACTAGTACTTGATTAAAGAAACACATGACGTTTGTAACTTGCGCTCTTGCCACTCTTAACAAGAGATTTTACAGTAATTCAGACCCAAAAAAACATCTTACTAATTCCTAACGATATGCCGTGCTAAAAGAGGATTTCGAATTGATAGATTCATGTTGTGCAGTATAATATGAGTTCAACCGAAAAGGTAAGTCTCGTATGCTAGATAATTAAGCTCTTGATGAACAAAATTATAAAGAAACAGTAGAAGACACACTGTCCACAAGGCAAGATTGGTGGACTCAATCATTAGTGGAAGATCCTTAAGAGAATGTAGCTGAGGAATGCCTGTCTTTTACGCTCTGGAAAACAAAGTTTTGTCCTCTTAATTTGCTGTTAGTCACATGTTTGAGACTTGTAAATAATTTGTTTGCCTTATGCCCACACACTGAAAAAAAAAAAGGGAATGACAAACAAGTCAATGATATAAACGAAACAGACAGAGATGATTATTTGCATAATGCTTAATAATTAGAACAAGATATACTTGTCACAAAAAACGGATAACACCAGGTTAACACGCATTATTAGAGCTGGCATTCGGCTGAAGCTTCTTAATTTGACCTGTCTAAAAATGGCCCAAGTGGCTTGCAAAATCCATTGTAGACGAATACAATGTATGTCATGAATCATCATTTTTCAGTTAGTGTATAGTTCTTGAAAACGGGCTTGCATCAAGTCCTTTTTAGGGAATGTGGAGATTACTATACTGTATACACAAATATTACAACTCTTAGATTTCTAGTTTTTTTCTCCATATTCAGTGCTTACTATACATGCAAAGTTCTTTGAAGATTTTCGAGCGTTGCTCAACATGCGTGTTGAGCTCCGTGACCCACGAAAGAAAGGCTTGGTTGAGCGTTGTTGGCTAATGCTGGAAGAAGACGACGACCTCTAGTTTATGTGTTTTTTTTTTTATCCTAGATCATATTTGATTTTCTTGTTATGCTGTGTTTAATTATGCAATATTTAATTAAGAATTTTTTAGCTAATCTTTTGTTCATTTTGCAACATTGCTTATACACGTTTTTACGTAACAAATAATTTTCTATGTAATCTTGACCTTAGACGACATAGAATCAAGCCACGTGGACATATAACCCATCTTCTAGAACATTCCCTATGCTTTTGGGCAACTTCTACCATGTCTGATGACCTCACTTTTACCCTAACATTGCCAACAACTCATCTACTCCGATATCGCTTTGCGCTTCTACCACATCTTGACTTCTCAGTGGCCCCCATCTTTCATGGCAAAGATGCTCTCTCTTCATCTCTTCTCTGACACAAGGGTAGCGTGGGGGTGGTTGAAGCGATGACGTGGGGTGGGGGTGGGTGTCGGTCGCAACGATAGGGGTGGGGAATAATCATGGATGAGAAAGTGATGAGAGGGGAAAAGGGTGACGATAAACTCGATATTTAAAGTGCATGTACAAGGTTGTGGGTGGGGTGGGGTGGGGTGTTGGAAATAAGAAGAGTTACTACAAAATAGACAAGCAAAATGGACAAGAAATGTAGGATGGAAAAGTTACTGTATTTATGAACAAAATCTTAGCTGCGCCGTGGTATGGAAGCCATTTCCTTAAAAACAAATTTCGCCTTTATACGGGTGCAATGAGATAAGGCGTCGTCCCCCAAGATCAACACAACACTCTTCTAGTTCGTGCACTCAAACAGGGAGAGTTGGAACTCTGTAATTTTATGCTCATAAGTTTTAGAGAGAAAGCGATGTTGTAGAAGAGAAGTAGAGAAGAGAGAAATTATGTGTGGAAAAATGAAGAACAAGGCTCTCCTTATATAGCTAAATACAGACTCTTGGTAACCATGTGACAGCCACATTGATCAAAAAAATCAATGGCATTAAACATTAGGGATCAATGGCCATTAAACCAGAAAATAATGGTCATAAAACAAGTACTAAAATGTGATCATAATCATAATCATAGGATTTCTATAAAAACGGATATCAAATCATGACATTAAATGATGGAGAATGTGAAGGAAATAAACTTTTAGTTTGCAAATATCTAAAAATCGGACAAGCTAGACTTGGTTAGTTGTAAGATCTCATATGGCTGGAACCACAACTAACCCCGGCCTTAAAGATAGCCCCACCATACCATACACGTGTCACGAGCCGGACAGCAGCGGTGCACGCGTGAGTACCTCTTGTCTAGCTCACTAACACACTACAAATTCATTTTCCTTATAAACCACTAAAAACCTTTTTTTATACCAATGTGGGACACTTAATTTTTTACCAATCCAAAGGAAGCTTTGCAACTTCCTTTGTATTATCAACATGGGGTAGTGGTTGGACGGGGTGGGTCACCTTGCAGGGGATTGGGGTGGAAAAGATACCACAAGGGGTTAAGGCAATGAGGTGTCTATATGGTGTGAAGGTGGTCATAGAGGCGACTCATACTTCACATTGTTATTTTTCAATGAATTAGACAAAGAAGATGAACATGGCATTGTTGTTTCTGAGAAGAGAGAAACAAGATATATAATGGAAGGAAAGGAGGTATATACGAGGGAGAGAGGAAAAAGATGACACTTATTCTGTATGATTTTAGGGTTGCATAGTTATGTTTATTGTTGGTGGTTAAGAAGAATATCATAATTGAAGTCCATTAAATACAAAACACGTAATCTATGTTGAATGAGTTGAATTTCTCGACTCATTAAAACCTAAAATACATCAGTTTCGGGTTATATAAGAAAATGACAAAAGTACATGATCATTTCAAGAAAAAAAACCAGTTTCTTAGGATGACTAAAGGAAATGTCTTAGCTTGAAGGTAAGGTTTCTTATAGAAGTAGGTTACGTTTGGTAAATGGCTTTTAGGTTGGCTTTTTGTTTTTTATTTGGTCAAACAAGCCAATAAAAATATTTGGTAAATGGCTTATGTAGTTGGCTTCAAAGTCGGCTTTTAAGCCAGTTTTGAAGAAATTGCTATGAGCAACTTTTTCTAGTAGCTTTTGGCCCACTTTATAACGAAAAACCAACTAATTCCAGCTAATTTTAGCAAACATTTTTCATTCCATCTAATCATTCTAGCCGGTCAATACAACCAATTTATATTAACCGGTCAAACAAACCGATAATTCTAGCCAACAGCCAACCGCTAACAGCCAATTACTAAATAAGGCTGTAATGTCTTTAAAGCTGGCAACTATGGCAGAAGATATATGGTGAACTTGTTTGTAATTTCTTAAGGTAATTCCTGTAAAAAAAAAAAAAAAATTTAAATCGGTGCAGTGTGTGCAACCCAACAACAATCCAACCGAATACAATGTGTGGTCAAATCTGGCACAAGGGAATGACAGAATGAGTGATAGATCAGAAATTGCTCACGGGCTTGATCTTCTTTCGTTCCGCTTCAAATTTTGAGCCAATAATTGTGAAAGAAGCCCACTGGTTAAATTCTTATGGCCCAGTGGAAAATTTGCCTCTAATTCCCCCATTTTTCCGTTTACAATTCGTGATCCTGTGGTTTCTCTAACACTCGTAATCTGTCCTCCACTGCTTCCATGAAAACTTTCAACTAACTAGCTTCCATGGTTCAAAGGTCTTCTTATATATCTTTTTTTGAGGGTAATATAAGGTCTTATTTCTTCACTTTCACTTTTCTTTGGTAACCATTGAGGCATTGACCATTTGACCCTATACAATAGTAGTATGACTATTAACGAGTATAGCTGTACACTGATACGAACCTTCCTTAGTTCCTATCTATTTGCAATAGCTCACGTTAATTTGTTGTCTTGATGTTTTGGCCTTTTTTACGAATTGCTGCCTACTTGCCTAACAATTCGGCCTTTTCATTCGGATGCTTCTTATTTTTGGTGGGATGATCCGCTGCATTCGAGTAAGGTTTGGAAAAATTGATATACCCATTGGTGCTCAAGGTTTTCATATAATTAGTGGTTCTCAATTTTCAACTTCTCATATGAGCTACTATAGTTTCTGACCGTTATATGTCATTTGTGATGATTCAGACCCAAATGAAGAGTTGACGAGACCATTTTTCTCCTATATATATATGTAGCCCCATACGTCATGAGCTCATGCACTTCTATGTTTCATCAAGACCTGAAATCCTTCTTCTATTTTGCTTTTGCTCTTGCCCCACACGCTCACCAATGAAGTCCTCTTTGATAGTTCTGTTGCTACTAATTGTCTCTGCTGAAATCATGATCGTCTCTGCTCAAGGTGAATTTCTTGTGCCACGGAAATATTTCTAAATGTGTAAATACTTTATATGATTGTATATGTTATTATTGATCGTATTTCAGAGTCCTAAGCTACACAATATTAACCTGTGATTTCCCTTCTTTTATGTTTCTGGCCCCTCTTTAGATCCTTCGCCACCCAGAGAGGATCCTTCGCCACCCAAAGAGGATCCTTCGCCTCCCAAAGAGGGCAAGGCCTGTAAATTCAACAGCGACTTATACAGAGGATTGTGTATCTACAACTCAAACTGCTACTATGTTTGTAAAAGTGAGAACGAGAAAGCTACTGGAGGAACATGCTCGGCCTTGAAGTGCTACTGCCTCATAGACAATTGCAGATCATAGGCCATCGTCCTCAAAAAGTTACTCCTATATGGCTATATTATGAGGATTATGAGCTTAAATAAGTTTCACAATATCTATATATGTACGCTGCATGCTCTTTAGTCTTTAATTATGGCGGTCAAAATTGGATCATACTCGTATGACCGTTTATTACTATTGTTGAGTGTCTTTCTAGAAATAATTCCTTGTGCCAAATGCAGGGTTATTGAAATGTGGACATGTGGTATAAGATGTATTCTTCTGTGTTGTTTGCAATATACATTGGTAGTAAATAATGAGACTCGAGTGCGAATACAGTGTTCTTGCATGTCAGGCAATGAAATGGCTATCTAAAAGCTATAAATGCTAATTTGTATGATTTTCAATTGCAGTGTTATTCTAATGTGTGCGCATATGTACCGACATGTACAATCTTCTGCAAAAATCACTGACATAGATATATACAATCTTTCAAATACTCTTTGTTAACCAAGCTATTATGCATATAAGAACACGAAGATATTTGGAGGGTGACAGCCTACTTTTTTTGGTAACCTATGTTTTATATAATGCGCAAATGCGCAGCAGGTGCAAATTTATATCAGCTGTTTGATGTATAGACTTATTTTCTGCTTTTTTCAATAGTAAGCAAAAGTTGAGATGAAACTAATTAGTGGTTGTTTGGTTGTCAAATAGAATTATGGGAATTTACAATTCCTATGAATTAAGAAAGTTGGAATCGTTTGGTTAACCAAAAATCATGAGAATTTAGGATTCATGGAAATTTCCAATTACTACAAAATGGAGAAATTGGCTTACCTAGCCCCTTGGTGATTGGTAATTCTTATGGATTTGAATTCATACATTGCAACCAAACAATTTTGACCACTTTCCATGAATTTGTAATTCATTGAAAATATAAAATAATGGAAATTACGAATTCTCACAGGCAACCAAACAACCACTTAATATATAGGCCATTTAACAACATGTGACTATGTTAGGTAGTTTGTTCACTAAGTAGGCAAGTGCAAGCAGCTATTCTCCAATATCTATAGTAAGGCAACTGAATGCATGTTTAATTAGATCCTTTAGAGTTATTTTATGTAGAGTTTGCCATAAATAGTAGTATAAAAAAGGGGATATATGTCCAAAGCACCCAAAAGGGAAGGTCTAAAAAAGAATACAAATTAACTATTAATGATAAACTCTACCAACTTTATAGTATAAGGTAAGACCTCTGTGCAATGGATTCAACTAAGGAAACACGAAAAATAGAGCAAGCAAAATATACCACCTCCCAAAAAGGAAATTGCATGGAATGGATTCAACCACAGACACGGTGAAAAGAAAAAAGAAAAGAAATGAACAGAAGAACCTGCTACAATATGTTTCTCAGTCCTCACTCCTCAGTACCTCACCATGAGGAATTAGTGCTTTACAGGGACCTTTGAGTGAGTTAGATTACAAAAGAAGGTGTCATATGTGAAGAAGTTTAATTACTAGGGCCAAATAATAAATGAGGAAGGTGGTCGGTATGATGGTTGTGTATTCAACTTATTTGATGGTTATTCCAATCTCTACACACAAAAAAGGGTTATAGATGAAATTGATTTTTTTTTTTGAATTTTATATGTCTTTAAAGGGAGTAACCTTTGTGTCAACCGATTGCTTGATAATGCTGCTAAGTGTGTATTTGATTAATAAGCAGTATTGCTTTATAGAGGAAACATTAGTGGTAGTCAGATCCTTTCTTCCTCTAGTCCGGTTTGGCCTCCTGGTTTTTTGAGTGTGCACATTGGTCATGTTTCTGATCCAACCTTTACCCAAGATCAAGGTAAGATTGCATTGGTTGATGGATCTAGGACAACCTCACAGTTCTTGGCTACAGCGGCTTGGGTGATTAAACATGACCTGCATGGCTCTACATTTGCAACTGATACACAAGTTGGGTGTTTTGCGACAAGTTTAGCTGCTGAAGCCCAGGCTTGTTATGGGGCAATTAGATGGGCGATTCAGCATAAATTCCTCGGATAACCATTTTGACTGATGCGTTGCAACTGGTTCTAATTTTGCTCAAACAACTTCCTACTCCGACTAACATTTTGTGGGTTTGTAGTGATATTCACAGGTTTGCTAAGCAGCTCCAACTGTGTATGGTCCTTAAAGTAGATCGAGCAGTGATTCACGAGGCACATCAACTAGCGGAGGAGCTGTGTAGGAAGAGTTCCATAGTTGTAGGGACTTTTAGGTTATGTTTTCATTTGGCTTTATGTTCTTTATACTTTGTATTTGGTCCAATGTTAAAAAAAAAATAAAAAAAAATCATGTCTTACCACTATAATGCTACTCTTATGATTTATGAACTGCTGGTACAACGAAAGATGATTGGCCAATAGAAAGTATTGACCTATTGCACTGAAAGTCAAAAAAATTGATGTATCCCATGCCAAACTCTATACTCCCCAAATATGAAAAATACAACACCCATCTCTCCAACCCAAGGTACTTTTTGTCGTCCCAAATTTGCTTATGTTGCCCCAATGATTTTCATTTTCTTTCCATCATACTTGACTCTTTTCTCTCTTCTCCCCAAATTCACTCACATACATACTGGGAATCAACTGCCAATGCCATTAATCTCACAAGTCACAAACCCCAACTGATCTCACACACTCCTCCCCAAATTCACCTTACCCGACAATCCTCATCCCCATCCCCAAGCCCAGAAACCACGCCTGATCTTTAACCCCCACCCCACATCCGCAACTTGGCAACCCACTCATCGCTCACCCCCAACCCAGCCTGCCCCCTCTCGGAAATTTTTGAAACAAAATCTGGGTTGCTTTGTTACGTATTGAAAACATGACCAGGCCATGACTGGGGCGTGCTTCAAACACGCCCAAGCCATGGTTTGGATGTGCATTCAACCCGTCCAAACCTTGGTATAGTCGTGTACTTTCAACGCGTCCGGGGTGATTTTTCTGGGCTTGGGGATGGGCTGTGGAGGAGTCGATTTGGGCTTTGGGGGGGGGGGTGTTTCAAGTATTTATGGGCTTGGGGTGGCAATTTCTAGGGTGGCGGGGTAGGTGAGATGTAATTTTCTGGGTTTGTGGGGTTGCGTGGGGCTGGGGGGGGGGGGGGGGGTTGCGTCGTGGGACTGGGCTTGGGTTTTGAGGGTGGGCTGGGTCGTGAGGTGGGGGAGTTTCGGGGTGCGGCTGGTCGGGGGGAGGTTGCGGGCTAGGTTCAGGTTTGTGGTGGATTGGGTCATGGACAGAGGGTGGGAGTGGGTTGCGGTTAAGAGGGCTGATGGTGGGTCGTGGGGTGGGGGTGAGGAGGAGGAAGGGGATGGGGTAAGAAGAAAGAAAATATAGAAGGAAATGAATTAACCTCACTTAAGTTATTGAATTAGATAATAATTAGCATAATAAATAAATGATTTAAGAGATTACACATAATTAACCTAACGTATAACATAGCAAATCTAACGTCCGTCCTCATTAATTTTATTTTGAGTCGAAAAACAGACCTCATGGATATTTTGGATTAGTCAAAAAAGTAGAGGGATATTTTGGATTTTCAAGTATTCCTTAAAGATACACATGAGAATTTCCAAAATTTATATATTGCTACTTACAGAGTCAAATTGGATATTGAATATATAGCCTCTTAGTTTTAAGATGAATATTCAACCATTTGAAACAAGTTTCGTTAGACGAATATAAATATCCATCTATATGCTACCTAATACTCCGTAGCTTAATTTGTTAGTTAGAGCTCCCGAAATCGAGCTAAGCTAACTAGGACTAGAAGGTTGGTATTTGATTCTTCTTAATCCAAAATTTGATTAAATGCATTTCATACGTATACATTACATTGTTTATGTAATTTAGGGTGTGTTTGGTAAGTCATTTAATTTCAATCACCTTATTTGACTATAGTCTGCCTTATTTGACCAAAATTTCAGTCACCTTAAATTTTAAGGTTTTTTGGTAACATAACCTGATACACATTTAAGGCGACTAAAAAAATAAGCTACTTTGAAAGCCAAAAAAAAAAGTCCAGTCATGATCAAGTTTCAGTCATCTTTTCAGATTTTAAGTATCTTTTCAGATTTCATATGCCTTTTCAATCGGTCTTGCCAAACACACCCTTAGTGATCCCGAGTTTTCCATTTGTTAGTCCTTTGAAATATTCTTTTAGTTGAATTTATCTCTATATATTATTGTAAAAAATCATACATATATATGTAAATCGATTCTACATATTCTTTTACTATAGTGAAAAATCCTTATGTCAAATCTCCATTGACTCGACTTTACTAAGCTACATCTTTTGTTGATAGGATTGTATATTCAAAGCATCAATCCAAAGAGAAAATTAAGCGTTATCACTAACGTTTCTATGTGGTTAGGATTGATGTACTCCAAATGAATACTGAATAGTACGAAAATGTGAACAAGATTGCAGTAAACAAATAAAGGCGCGCAAATTGCCCAGTGCCCGTCCGGTTAAGGTAGAGGGACACTAGATCGATGAAAAACGAGGATGTATCAAAATCTACTTTTTGTATGACAAAGCCCTCTGGTGTTTGGCCAAAGATCTACATTGGGAATTATGCTTGATGTGGGGCCGACTACCTGTAAGGTGATCGACCAGGGTCCCAAATATTGTCAGTTCTTGACTTCTTGTAGCAAAATATGAGGCGATGGAACCCACACATTCACATCCATGGACCTTCCATACACACTCACCGTCTTACTAACACATCATGAGTTTATGAAGCATTAATATGGCAATTAACCTTCAATACACACCAGATTGCTTCTGGTTGCTCAAATATTTTTGTCATTTTTTTATCACAACGCCCGAATTCGAAACTGACATGGAATAACTGAATTAATGTAGGCCATTAACCGTACAAAGCTAGCTTATGTAGATAGGTATTTTTTGGTTCCTTTTCGGTTTAATTCATGACATTACCAATCCTTTTTTTAAATTGATATTTTTTTAATTGAAATCTATCTATCTATCTTTTTTTTCTTTAACCAAGGGATCCACCACCAGAAGTAGTGACTAATCCCTTTCGTCGTGGGTGCTCTCCTAAAAGGTAAACGGTTGGCCAAGAAATGTGCTCCATTCCCATGGACAAGGACCAAACCTCTGACCTCATAGCTAAGGGATAAAGTCAGCAACCACTACGTCACATCTCGTTGGTTATCTATCTATCTATCGATCTATCAATCTATCTATCTATCTATATGATATACTAATAAAACAACCATGCGACAATAACGACGTTGAGCTTGCCATGTTGCAATGATAAATATCAGTACCATATTTTTTTTGTCTTTTATTAATTTACCTAATCATTTTTTAATTAGTTATTAAATACATTTTTGGAAACCAATATTACTTAAAAAGTGCAATACTTGATTCTTTCTACATTAAAATTGTTGACATGATGCACAATTTTAATTAAAAAGAGTAAATCATCTAATAATATGTTCTACTCAGACTTGAAATCAAGTAATTTTTTTTTAGTATATAATCTATTAATTTATGGTTAAATTCAGACATTGTCATTAATAATATTTTTAGCAAACATGTAATGAATGTGTTTAAGATGCTTGGAGTGCATGCAAGGGAATTCGAGGGTTCACATGGACTTATTGAAAAGGCTTGATGCCACTTGATTATGTTGTTTCCTTTTGAGTTGGACTCATTATTTTTGGAATATGTAACAAAACTTAGTTTTGGATTTTGGACAAATGTCGAACATTTTTTTGAAATCGATCACCGTTATAAATGTTGAACTTTGAAGACTAATTCGGTCTCTGACTTAGGTTAGGCACTAAGAATTCGACCCCCGTAAAATCGGATTATTTCAAAACTCTAGAAGAAAATCTAAATCAACAATTTATCAATATTATGAAAATTCCTCCTTTCTACTAGAACAACATGTAAATAAGTAGTATTGTCATACATACATCTTATGTGAGCCAGTTTAGGTCTAAGTGTGAGTGAACTAAGCTGAGCTTTCTTTAACATATAGTATTCATGTCTACAAAGTTTTTAATCAGCAGCTAAACCAGGTTTATAAGTATCTAAATGTAAGGCAAGCTAAGCAAATTCCAGCTGGAACTTACTAATCGGAACCCTTGCCAACATATTATTGTATTTATCTTTGTGCATACTTTTAAGGCCTTATCTATCAACTTTCAACTAAGAGACAAGCCGAAACATAGGGGTGTCATACACCTAGACATTCCAAGCTATTGTAACAATCTCATGGAAGGCAGTGTTATCACACCAAAAAAACTAGGAATCTGAAAATACTTGACTTACTAATCAGGTCCAAATCCAACTTTATAAGAACTGGAGAATGGTTAGACAAACATGATGGCAAGAATTTGTCTTTATCTTTTTATTTAAGATGTGTTTTTTTTTTTTTAAAGATAACTATGACCAAAAAAAAAAGGAAAAAAAAAAATAATAGAGAGTCTAGTAAATCTTTCGAGTACGTATGTTGTCCAATCACTTGTTCATAAGGAAGGTAACAAATTTACCGGTCGTTAAACTACAGTTTGTCATATTCATATTGAGTAGTGTTATGTTAATTATAAGGGATATTTTCTTAAATCACCCTGAAGTTTTGAGTTTTTCTTATAATGCCTCTGTCATTTTTTCGACTTTTATATATCACCCTGAGGTTAGAGTTTTTAGATTTTATGGGAAAAAACACACCCAAACCTTAACGGTGTTAAAGATTTCTGTTAGAAGGGGATAATTAACCCCAAAAACCACTTAACATTTCTCCCTCCTCACCCCTCTCAACAC
>CAAKMY010112570.1:5531-16313 GCA_901111285.1 Corrigiola litoralis | reverse complement strand
TCTTAGTAGCAACTTGTTCGGATTTGACATAGAGATAATATGGACTTGAATATAGTTTGGACTAGTTAAATTATACCATTTATGTGATATGATTTGCGAGGGGTTAATATGAAGGATCATTGCTTCTTGTCTAGTCGATTTTAGTTGCGATAATATTAATATTGGTTAGACGAGTTAGTATCAACTTTCTGCCTAGTCAGGAGTTGATTATTGCCGGGTCTACTGTAGTTTAGTCAACGACAAATTTTGCTAGTCTAAAGTTAGATGCAGATTCATTTTGGCCTAGTTTGAGTTGAGTCGCCAATAAGGGTACCGTAGGGAATTTTGGTACTAAAATTCCTGAGATTAATCTATTAGTCGAGAGTGCGAAGAATTGGAGTTGACCCAATATGTTTATAATTATACTATAAGAGTTTAAAGGGCGTGAATCGGTTGCTTGGCTTCATTAGTAGATAGTAGTATAGTAGATATAATTTTCTGTTTTAGCTATTCCATTTCCGAATCATTCTGAACACCCCCCCTATTATTGTATTTGTGTAGATATATATATTGAGTGTAAATATTAGCTAGCTAGGAATTCGCTTGAATTTGTGTATAAACCTTAGATATATAGCCTCCCTGTGGGATCGACACCTTATTATACTACTTGTTGATAATATCTTGTAAAAGAATAAGGTTTTTAATTTGTATACGGTAAACGACACATATCACTTGGTATGACTAATCTTCTTCCATTTCACTCTTTAGGTTATGCTGAAGTTCCTTCGACCCAAACCTTTATCAATAAATCATATCTATTACGTCCCTAAGCTTCGTACTTCCCAATATTCTACAATTAGGGGGTAAAGAATACTGCATCCATATCACATTATAAACTCACATACATACTCAACTCATTGACACAAGTTAAAGGGGCGTATAGTCTAAGACTTGACATGATCTACCCTCATTCTCAACATTTCCCCTTTGTGATCCTATAATGCAATCCTTGGAACACATGGAAGGATAACACATGAGGTCATTCAGGTCAACACGTAAAATCATTGTGCACATTCTAACTATACCTTACTATACAATGTGTCACATAATCATCAAATAATGACCGCGTGAACGATAACCAACACATAATTAAATGCAAAAGTTATAAAGTATGGTCATGACACCGTTTGATGTAGAATGGTTGTAAAGTATTGCGAGCTCGATGGATGCTTGCAACGCTTAACCAAACTAAGCGAATAGATTAAGATGCGCACAATCTCCACGAGTTAAAGGTTGTGATGACACTTTAGTCTAATAAAATGAAGGCCCCATCATTTTTGGGATAGTTTTACCCTCTTTTTTGTCAACAAAATCAACTTGGTGTCCTTGTGAAGGGTGGACCCTTACCTATAGTTGTTTTTTCTTGTTTTCACAAGTATATGGAAGTAATTTATCCTCTCAAACTATGGCATTAGAATCACTCTTCCATCAAATGGTACACTTTGCTTCATTTGAAGGCATTAATAAACTAATAATCAACACTTTGTTTCATCTAATGACATGTAATAAACTCATCATATGAAATCTCTTTCTCTCCCCACGCCTTTCAAACCATGACATCCATCAATTCTTTACTTCATCCGAGCAGGTATCCCCACCACGCCAACCCCACCAACTATACTCGTTGCACCACACCTGTGTTTGACACCAACAACGACATCTTCCATCGTGATTAAGGGAATTGTGAACAACGATGATGTCGTCTCAAGTCGTAGAGGGCATTTATGGGATTCTAGCACAATGAGTTGTCGGTGTTCATGGAGGATGATGTGATCTTCTTTATAGGGTTTCCGCAAACGAATATTTTGACTGGCATTCAGAACCGATGGTGACATGGTGCTGAGGTCAGAGTGTGATGGGGGTGATGAAGGGATGGTGAGAAGGGTATGGAGTGCTTTGTTTGGGTTTGAAGGGTGTTGTTCTTGAGCAGTGTAGGGGTGTTATTGAGATCATTAAGTGGAGGTGATGGTGTGTGTGGGGTTGTAGACTTGTAGTTAGGGAAGATCGTGAGGCATGGTAGATGAGATGAGACGGTGTGGGAGTTGGAGTTGGAGTGGAACAAGTAACAAGCATGGAAAAAACAAGTGGGAGTTCGGAGAAAAAAGAAAAGAAAAAGCCACGTTGATATATATTTTTGGCTGGAGATTCCGTCGACATCGAGTTCGGGACCATTAGTGTCAATATATTGAATACCTAGGATTATTATTGTTTATTTCAGTAGGTGACATTATTCTTGTTTGTCCGTCCATAGTTGGGATTATTCCTATCAATTATTCCTTTTCATTAATTATTACCTTCTTTTCAATAAAAACGAAAAAGAAAGAATATTTTCGTAAGTAATTTTATCACACTATCATGCAATGAATTATCTAATTATCTTAACCTTCACATTTTTAGTGGTTGCATAAACCAGTTGTACCTATCAACTCAAACTGTAAAGTAGGGTAAATTCTAAGGTAGTCCCGGGACTACCTAAAGACTACCTACTTTTAGGTAGTCCCAGGGGCATTTCCGTAAATTCTCGCGTGTCAGGGTCATTTATGTAACTTCCACCCCCCCCTAAATAACAAAACCCTAGCTGCTAACTCTCATTCTCAGTAGCTACTCTTCACCTGCCTCCCTCTCACTGCTCTATCATATTCTTCGTCTTCTTTTCTCTCTCTTACTCTAAATTCCCTCCTTTTTCACCCAAACATAAGGATTTATGTTCATCTATGGTGACGTGCAACGACAGGGAAGACTTCGACACAACAAATCTCCTCTCTCTCTCTCTCTCTCTCTCTCTCTCTCTCTCTCGTTCCATTTTTTCTATTTTTTGTAAATCTATGACATTTACGGATTAAATGGTTTGAACAATGAGGGTTTTTTCGCAAATTTGTGGTTTTTTTATTAATTTCGTGGTTCGTTTCAAATGTAAATGATTTAAGTGTTGGTTGTTCTATGATTTTTTTAAAAAATGACAATATTTTCGACATTGAGTTAGTTTTTGGGGATTATATGTGATACGATAACACAAACATTAACACAATTTTCGACATTGGGTCAGTTTTACGGACAGTGATACGATAACACATAGTGTAACAAGTATCTTACTGTAAATGACTATTCTACCCTTATATGAAAGGAAACAAAAACATTAACACAATAGAACTGTAACTACCCCCTTCTTCTACCACCACTTCCCCTACGACCACTCGACCACATACCTGCGACCCTCACGACCCACAACCCCACCCCTCCCCTAAGGCCCACCTATTCCCACTCCGGCGGCCACCCCCGATCCTCCCCTGCGGCCCACCCTAGCGCTCCTCTCCCTTGCGCCCAACCCCACCTCTCCCGTCGCCAATCCCCGCGCCCTGCCCCACCTAACCTCTGCGTCCACCCTCATCCATTATTAGTAACTTTGGGCAGGTGTGGGTGGTCGTGGGAGTGGTCATGGGGTGGCCGCAGGGCAAGGGGGATGTCTTAGGCCGCAATATAGTGGAATGTTGGGCTGGAGGAGAGACATGCCCAGCGGTGGGGATGTGGTCGGGGTTAGGTGGGGATATTTTTTATATGTATTACTAGAAGGGGTGGTGCAGGGCGAGCTGGGGGCGGGGTTTGTGCTCGGAGAGGTGAGGCTGGGTGGAAGGGGTGGAGGTGGTCGCAGAGAGGGGCTGGGCGCAAGGGGGGGCGTAGGGTATGGGGTTGGGCGCAGGGGACGGGAGGGGTTGGGGTGGGTCGCAGGGAGAGGAAGAGAGTGGTTGGGTGGGTCAATCTTGATGGGTAAAATTGACAACTCACCTTTGCAATAAATCTTGGTTCAAGTTTCAAAGGACAAGATTCTATATTATATTTATTGTTTGGCCAATTAAATGTTCACAACGCATAGAAAAAAGGATATTCTTCTTACACTAGGTATTATGTTAGCCTTGTCCCAGTTTTACCAAGTCCACAATGACGAATATGAAGCAGTGACCAGTGGGGCACCCTACTTATCTACTAGCGCGTGGGACGTAAATCCATATCGAAAGAGTTCTTTAACTATAATAACGAAACTTGCACCAAAAAAAATAAAAAAATTAACGAAACACAACAAGTAGCATCTCTTGGTACAAAAGACAAACACAAACCTTCTCAAACTCTCCCCCGCCCTTTTTTTCCACACTCCCTTTCCCTCACTCGCTAACTCACTAACTCACTCACTCACTCACTCAACACTCACCAAAAGAAAAGCCAAAAGAAAAAAGAAAACAAAATAACGTCCACTTGGGGAAGTGTGTCTGTGTTGTGTCTGAGCAAGGCAGAAGAAAGCGCAACAAGAGTAACAGAAGTATCAGCCTATTCCACGCCATAAATCACCCCGCCAATGCAAACTTCATATTACTACTACTATTAGTCTTCTTTATGTCATTTTTAATGTAACGTAACCTTTCCCTAGGGTTCTCTTTTCTATCTTTTAGCATTACCACTATACACTATACACAGCCTCTCTACACCTCTCATTTTTGTACTTCATTTCCTGGTATGCACCCTCTACATAACCCCTTCATTTTGCATTGCATTATCCATTGGTCTGTTATTTTCAGATGGGCTTTTGCTTATTATTTTTGTTGTTGTGTTTAAGCTGGTACGAACAAATGCATGTATGGTAAATATGTTATGTATTTGTACCATGTTTTTTCAAACTACAGAATGTTAACTTATGGAGCTCAACTTGTTTAGTTTTTTTTGGTCTGAAATGAGCGCACTAAGTCGCAGATAAGAATCGGACCCCCAACCTTATGATTGGGGTGAGATAGCTCTAACCACTTCAGCTAGTTCTTTTCTTCAACTTGTTTAGTGTAGTAGTTAGATCTAAAGTTGAATGTTTCAGTTTTGTCACAGCATTTTTATTGTAGAACTTGTTTAGTACTATGTTAGTCCATTAAACGAGTGCTTCTGTTACTCTGCTTTGCTTTTTCTTTACTCTGCATTTTCTACATTCCTTATATTACTTGTTTTATCCCAATCTGATTTTGTTGGAAGTTAATGCTAAATAAATATTAAGAAAGTTTTCGGAGAGACGTCTTTTCTTATATCATAAAAAGTAGACGGAGCCATGCTGACCCAACAAAGAGATGTATATCTCTGATTTAGCTTGAACTGGCTGGAGACTTGAGTTGATTAGCATTTAGCTTGCATGAGGCTCGTCTACTTTTTTCATTAAATAGACTGTTTTTTCTATGAATTTCTGATAAATATTTGCTTATGTTGAAAGTTTACGAATCTACAATATTATGTTTTAGGAAGTGTTAATTTTTCTGTGTCTATTTTTAATTTCTGCATTAGTATATTATTCTGAAAAGCGATACACAATTAAACATAGGGAAAATCATGCAGTGGGTTGATGAAAGAGAGTGTAGTGAAAAGAGTAACCATCTAAAGTTAAAGTTTAAACAAACTTTATAAACAAACAAACAAAATGTACAAAAATAGTACTGCAAAATGGTTGCAAAACAAAACATAGCGTAGTTTAGAAGAAATTTTGGTTTATTTGTCGAAAGTGGGAGTTAAAAGAAGTGAAAAAAGGTAGAGCACAATATAATTCTGTTGGGGAAAGGAATAATATGCAGGTTATTTATTGTTGGGTCTTTGCTTCCTAGTTACTTAAGGCTTTAATAATGCTATAAGTATATATAAGAACAGCTATACGCATTTGCTTTATATACTTTTCTTTGTATCTTTGTGGTTTTGGGGTGAAGAAACAGTTCATGGACTAGAGTGGAAAGGCGGAAAAGAAGAAAAGAATGAAAACGTAGAAAGGTGGTTTGTGGGGTTGCTGTTTATTTATCTTGTATGAGTTCTCTTTTTTGAGATAGCAACTAGTTTTTGCTTTCTTTGTAGTGTGTGTGTCTGTTGTGAGTTTTGGTTGGTGCAAGTGGGGGTTGTTCCAATGGAGTTTCTTTGAAGAAAGGACTGTTTTGTTTTTTACTTTTAGTTTCGGATTTGTGCTGTGCAAAATACTCCTTAAATGTTGCTATCTCTGATAAGCCTTTCATTTGTCTTTGCCTATGTAGTGTATTACATGTCTGCTATTGGCGTATGATCTCAGCTTAAGGCATCATCGACTACTCGTCTAGTCGTCTACTCTTGCTTTGTGAGCTTTCAAGGAGAATTGACCATTGCTCTCTCTTGTCATTGCTTTACGAGAGGGTGAAATATGCAGACTCCAAAAGCTAGGTAATATATGCCAGAAGTTTTACTCTAAAGCCAAGTAAATTCATTCAGTACTATTTGGCTGGTGTTGCATCCCTTTATCTTCGTTGTAATTTTTCTTAACCATTCATGGTTGATTACTAGGCTAGTTAAGTTGCTGAGCATGTCTTGTATTGTCTGAGTTGCATATTTGTTCACTTACTACCACTTTCTGTATGGTGAGAAGATGCCTAATTTGATTCGGGATAAAAAACCATGTGAGTACTGTCTTTGATGTAGGCAGTTATCTTTATTGTGGAATTATGTGTCTGATAGAGGACCCCTCGCATTGTTTCTGTTTGTATTAATCGTAGGGCTATTTTAATGTTTGTATTCCTTGGATCAAACTTCAATAAATGAGGCTAGTTTTGTAACTATTCCTGGATTTCCTTGGGTGGATGCCTGGATGGTAGAGGTCAGAAAGTTAGGTCATCGTTCTTCTGATTTCTGAGAGGTGTGACTGAAATTATGGTTGAATATGCTATGATCATTTCATCGACAATTGTGTACTGAGATATGCTTCAATTATCTTGAGGACTCTCGTGTGAACATGTCTAATTCATTAAAATGGTCTGGGCCTAGAATTTTGCTGTAGTTTGTCTCGTTGTTGATTGAGAAAAAGATAAGCTCAACATCACACTTTCCTTGTTGCTCCCCCATGTAAAGGAAAGGTCCACTCTCATTAGGGTAGAGCATGTGATTGATGACTGATTTTCTTTCCGCAGATCTTATCGTTGATGATTACCTAGGTGGTTACATTTCCATATACACATACAACTAATGCTTGAATAAAATGAAAATACTATTTTTCATCAATATCATAAATGACTCTTTCTAACTGGTCCTCAGAGTCTCATCAAATATAATTTTTTTAGTTGGCATACACCCTGCTGATTATCATTTTGTAAATAGTAGGAATGGCCCACTGGAAGTATGTCAGAGGACATCTCCTTCCAAACAAACATCCCAGAAGTTATCTCCCTCGACAAACCGAACTACTCGGCAGCTCAAGGTAGTAGGATCAGCTCCTGATTCAATGGCTTCTCCCAATTCGTCAAACAGAACTCCTAAAAACAGGAGCCCCAAAGTTCTTGAACGTGGATCTCCACGCAGCCCAATGACAGAGGTATTCTATCACATCTATGTATAGCAACGTCTCAGGGCACTGGAATATTTTTTGCTGTAGTCTGACGTCGATGAACTTATACAGTGTTCTTATTCGGCTAAAATGTAAAGGATATACGATATTTGCTTAACCAAATCAACTTTGAAGGGAACTAAAATCTAATTTTTTACTCTGCTTGTGGATCTATTGTGGACGACTTTTAAAGGCCTAAAGGGGCAATTTATTGATTTGTGAACAAATTTTATTATTTTGAAAAATGAGGTTTGTGATATCAGTCTATCATACTGTGCTCTTAGAAGCTCGTATGCTTTCCCATATTGATCTGCCAACTTTGTATTTCAGGTATTTGAATATGGGCTGTTTTCTTAGATAATTGATAGGAAGCTCCATCATTTTATTCTAAATTAAAGATATTGATCAAATTAGATGCTGATATTGGAGTTTATCTTTTTATTGATGCAGAAACCGATGTTTCTGTTTCTCTTTATTCATGCTCAGTAATTGTCCTCTATCTGCCTTTTGAATCCAGAAAAAGCGCCCCGGCAAATTAACCGAGCTAGAATCTCAGGTCACTCTTCTTGAAGAAGAGCTAAAGAGATCTAAGGAACAGCTGAAATCATCTGAAGCACTGAGGCGGCGTGCTCTGCAAGAGGCCGAGGAAACAAAAAAACAGCTCACAGTGATGTCTGCAAGACTTCAAGATTCTCAACAGCAGCTTGTGGAGATTAATGATTGTGAGGATGCTCGGGTTCAAGAACTACGAAAACTCTCCCAAGACCGTGATCGGGTTTGGCAGTCTGAACTTGAGGCTATCCAGAAACAGCATTCTATGGATTCCGCTGCACTGGCCTCTGCCCTGAATGAGATCCAGAAACTCAAAAGGCAACTTGAAATGGTGGCTGAGTCTGAAGCTACAAAGAGTAGGCATACAGAAACAGCGCATGCTGAGATTGAGAGTTTAAGGGTAGAGCTGTCTGAAACTGTGTCTCTGGCTGAGAGTATGAGAAAACAGCTTAGTCATTGCAAAGAATCTGAAGCTCATGCTCTACAAGTGGCGAGGGAAACCCAGATGCAATTAGAGGAAGCCATGAAAGCTGTAGAGGGTCTACAGTCTGAAGGGCTTAAGGCAAAGGAGACTTATAATAGTTTAGCCTCAGAGTTGGAGAATTCGAAAGAGAAAGCTAATTCACTGGAGAGTTTAGTGAAGGAACTCGAGGAGAAGCTGAAAGGTAAAAGTGAAAATGTATTAGATGGATCAGGAGAGATCAGACCTACACAGGATGATGGTGGCAAGAAAGAAGAAATTGCCATGGAGCTTAAAGCTCAAATTGATGCTTTAAAAGTAGAGGTTGGCCAGCTAAAGTCTGCATTAGAAGATTCTGAACTTAGATACCAGGCAGAATATATAGAGAGCACTTTGCAAATTAGAAATGCGTTTGATCAAGTGGAGCGTGTCAAATCAGAGTCAGGTGCTAGGGAGGCTGAATTGGAGGCAGAGTTGAAGAGAGCGACAAGTACAATTGATGAGCTGAAATCAGAGCTAATGTTGAAAGAAACCATGATACAGAATAATTCAGCAAATAACAAGGAATTGAATGCCAAATTCAAGGACAATGCGACCATTCCAAACAAATCGGAACTCGAGATGGAGCTTAAGATGTTAAGGGGGGATCTCCAGGATCTCAAGGCGGTTTTGTTGGATAAGGAGGCTCAAATTCAGAAAAGTGCGCAGGAGAATGAGATACTAAAAGCAGCTATACAGAACAGAAAAACAGAGACAACAGAATCGAGTGTCGAGGTGGCTGCATCAGCAGAGGCAGCAAAGGCTGCTGAGAGGGAAGCATTGATGAAGCTGGGGTACGTGACTGAGGAAGCAGATAAGAGTAGCAGGAAGGCAGCACGGGTTGCAGAGCAGCTAGATGCAGCTCAGACGGCAAACATAGAACTTGAAGCCGAGCTGAGGAGATTAAAGGTTCAAGCGGACCAATGGAGGAAGGCAGCTGAGGCAGCTGCTACTATGCTCTCAACTGGTGGTAATGGCAAGTTTGTTGATAGAACAAATTCCCTAAATAGTAGCTACAATATCAATACAAAGATGGACTCTCCGCTTTCAGATGATATGGATGGTGATTCCCCGAAAAAGAAAAATGGTAACATGTTAAAGAAGATCGGCGTGTTATGGAAGAAGGGTCAGAAGTAGGTGCATTGATTCCAGTGGCAGGTTGGTGCTCCTCTGTTCTGTGTTTGTATTTCCTTTGTTAGGTTGTTATTCAGTCTCTATGACGTTTTGGTAGAGTATGGCAACATTATATTAGCGTTTGTGCCTTTCTGAAGAATTAAACATCTTTAGCAGTAATGATGGTTTGTATAGTTATCAGAAAATATTGTTAGTTCCACTCTTCTGTTTAGTTTGATCTGATCATTCAGCATGAGTAAGGCGATAGTTGGGCTGAACTGTTGTTCATTTGTAGCCTCTCAACTTACTGAAAAATCAGCGTGACAGCGGAATAAGTTGGTTTTAAATACCAGAGAACAGAAATGTCTCATATTGAACAGTTGGTGAACTATATCCATTTTGGTTGAGATACTAAAAGTATTCCTCTGAATTCTGAAGATTTGTCTAACGCCAAAAGTACGGGAAAGCTTGATCGAGATATGTATGGCGCAATTTGCCACGAATAAGCCTAAACTCTGACCCATAAATTTTAAGAAGCAGGAACCAAACCTGATACTTCATCCCTGAACATTCATCGCCCAAGTAAACGGGATTTAGGCATTAAGCTACGTTAAATTAATCCTATGCTATGGAAGAACCACCCCTTATTTAAATAGGACTAGTAATAAAATAATGGTACTAAGTTACTAGTTTTGGGTGACATTAGGAATTGCGAGAGATTGGAATGAGAGTTGGGACGCTCAACTCCCAATGATCTATTACCAGAGGAGGGAGTGGTAATTGGATGAGAATTCATTCTTACACGTAAAATTACTTAGTTTCGCCCCAATAAAAAACTCATCTACTTATCCTAATCATTTGTTCTCACTTAAAAAGGATATATACACGTAAATTTGATTACTAAACTCCCATTTCCAAACCCACATACCGAACATGGGAGTGAAAGGTATTTTATAAATTCGCATCCCAAAATTCCCACTTAAATTCCCATTAACTCTCAATCCTAAACCAATCACGTACCAAACCAGCGGTAAAGACTCTTCAAAACAGAATCCAAAGAGGATAAAATACATGCATGTTATATAGTACGCCCATCGTATGATGTATCATGCATCTTTAACCAGTATAAAAATACATATTCTTCTAAGTTGTATAATATGTATTCATCAAGTTTAATACACATTATATATTGGAAAATTTCACAAATGGTGCCCCGAGGTTAGGC
>CAAKMY010112560.1:0-15990 GCA_901111285.1 Corrigiola litoralis | reverse complement strand
CCCCCCCCCTCTTTTCCTAAACCGCCCCAAGAGGAAAAAAGAGGGAATGGGAAAGCAATGGCACTGCTCAATTTAATTTATGCCAATTGAGATGAGGTGGGCAGGGGGCTATGTAAACTATACGATCCTCTGTTATCCCCCGAAAAAGGATTTTTATTTACGTTAAAAAGAAGCTAAGAAAGGGAACAACACTCACTCACTAGTAAAGAAATCAATAGCCCAGTCTGACAGTGCCTCCATAATCAATGGCCACAAACTGCACTTCTCGACGGAAATATTAGGATAGAACAATGTCATGTAGGAAACAATCCTAATTTTTAGGTTGATGGCCTTTAATTTTCAGAACTGATTGCTGACACCTGAACAACATTATTAATCCTAATTTTTATTCTGAAAAGAGAAAAAAACCGAGGATGAACTATTGCGCGCCAAAACAATGGGAGCACACTGAAGGGAAGAGGTCTAATCGGTTGTGATACAGTACAGCTTCTTAGTGCAAAGTATTATTCATAAGATGAAGATCATCACTCACTTGCGCAGCCAGACGATTCAGATGACTCTTATTGGCTTCATCCCCCTCTTCCGCATCAACTCCCATTTCTTTGTCAGAATCATCACCTTCATCTTCATCATCAGACTGAAAACCATCCATGTAATCAACATCTCCAGCCTCATCCTCATCCTCTTTTACTGCTTCTGCCATATCAAAAGATTGAATCAAACACAAAACCATCAGCTGCTTCTATAATTGAGAAACTTTGAACTATCCATCACTAAATATAAGAAGAAGAAACATCAAAGAGAAGGGAGACCAACCTGGAAGGCCGGAACCTGCACCTTGTAAGCAACAAGCAGCTCAAGTATAACCCTGAAATAAGGCCGAGTGCTTCGACTGGTAGAAGCTCAGCAAGAAGTGTTAAGAGTGAGGTCAAAACCCGATCGCCTCCTTATGGCTCCCAAAGGACAATGACCGATGATAAAATACAATTGAGCACTCTCCACTCATTTTGCCTAGGCGCTCGCCCTTGCGAGTTTTACCTAGCCACTCGTGTTTTTTTTAGCTCACCCCTTACCCGCTCAACCTCACTTTTGCCTAGGGCTGCTCACACCCTATCGAGGCCTCCCTTTTTACTAGACCGCCCGCATTTGCGGGTTTTCACCCTAGTCGGAGAATTTTAATTTATTTTTCTGATTTTCATTTTTTTTTTTTTTTTTTTTTTGAAACAGAATAATGAATTCTTTGAGATTGGAACCAATTGGCTTGGACATGAATGGTAGTGCGTCGGACATCTGATCTTTCACACCCTTTCAACTCAGACTTAGCACGGGATGTATCCGTCGACTTCTTAGAGGACCTCGAAGCAGCGGCAGTACGTTTGCGCTTGGCAGCCATGATGCCACACCCAGACCAAAGAAACACCAATATACGTCAACAACAGCAGAATACAGTCTAGCCCACCTCAGAAGTTCAACCAACACGTGGCACAAATGACCCAGCAGCAACTGAAGCAAACACCTCCACACGAAACACTTGTGAAGGAGGCAAAAACACAGAAAAAACCCTAGGAAGGGTAGCGACGGAGCTGAGCGAACAGCAAAGATCTAAACGGGGTTGTGGTTTTCTTTTTGTGGTGGTAGGAAGGCGAGAAGCTGGTGCGTAATGAGATGGGCAGGCGTTTGTTGTGGGTGCAGAGGATCGGGTTTTTTTTTTTGTGGGGGTCGGAGGCGAGATGAGCGGGATATTGTCGGGTGAAGGGGAACGACGATTGATGCGGTGTCGGTGAGGATCGGTGCTGTTTGTCAAGGGAAGAAAAGAGAGGGGGGGGGGGGGGGAACGCTTAGGAAGTGGCTGGGTTGTTTAATGAGAGCGTCTCTCTCCCTTCCCTTTGTGTGTTCAATTTTTATTTTTTTTAATGCTTTCTCTACCTACCTGTCCACAAGTAGTGGTGCTTAGAACGATGGTTGTACTTACTGCTGGAAGAGCACGAATGGAATGGCCCCAAATGCAAAACTTGTGGCGTCAACCACAAGTATAGTTGTCGCATTACTGTTTCATGGATCAAAGTAGCAAAAAGCTCATAATCAAACCTGTACATAACAAAAACTCACTAAACACAGATCAGCGACATAAATTAATATTCAATGAAGTACCTAAATATTAGAAAATCAAAGCAAAACTAACTCAAATAAAAAATCAATGAAGAAAACTCGGGTTGCCTCCCGAAAAGCGCTTGTTCAAAGTCATTAGCTCGACCCCTGAATACTTATGATGATGAAGATGACCAGAGAGGAGATAGGAGACCTCTTTGTCACTTGGCTCACCGACATTATAGTGCTTCGAACGCTGCCCATTCACCTTAAACGCACCAGTGCCTTCACTCCAAATCTGTATGGCTCCATGGGGACAAACATGCTTCACTCGGAATGGACCCAACCACCTTGACTTGAGCTTTCCAGAAAAAAGGGTCAAACGAGAACTGTACATAGCACCATATCTTGTTCTCTAAACTCTCGACGAAGATTATGCTTATCATGATCATGCTTATTTCCGAGTATGATCTCTCCAACTGAAGTATTGGACAATAAAAAATGGCATCAGGCTAACAGCACAGCTAAGCATGATCTCTCCAGCATATTGAGCAGAACATTTAGCTTATTGACTACAAGAGACAATTATAAGAATTGGCACTGCAAGGTTGCTTAGAGAAGAAACAATTTACCAACATTTTCTTTTGTCTGAACGACACAGAATTTATCGTACTAGAAAAGAAAATACTGCATTGGATTCATAGTCATATATACCTTGAAATTTGATTACATACCACGTTTTCTTTTAAGGAACACAACTATCTACAGAGAGAGAAATTCTACTCATTATAAATACAACACACATACCACTTGCATAAGGAGACATTTCTGATAAGGTTTTTCAGTTGTACGCAGCCGCTCGACACTGATTTTTAAGTATAGTTTAACCCAATGATCAACTTGACTCCGGCAGTTTTGAAATACTACTTCAATAAGCTTAGAAGAAGGCTTGATATCACCGTCCTCAAGATTCTGATCAGACATTATCTGTAAAGCAAACAAGATGTCACTAGGTTGAAGCATCACAAAAGGTCAATGACAGGACCCGTTGTACAAATAACATAAACTTCGAAATCCAATTGTGTATTTTGGCTTTAACGAATTTCCTGCTGAAAAAGGAAGAAAAGGACAAACATACAGAGGAAATCATATTCCATAGACTTTGTTTGTAGTCTGGATCCTTGCATTTGAGGAACCGGTCAGTGCCTCGAAAGATCTCCAGAAAAAAGGCATTGTATTTACTTCAAAAGGAAGCAAAGAAAAGGGAACAACACTTATCAAGAAAGAAATCGATATCCCAATCTGACAGTGCCTCCATCATCAATGGCCACAGATTCCACATCTCAATGTAAATTGTCATGTAGGAAACAATCTCCAAAACTTCTTCAGAGACCTCTGCATAGACAAGACAGCGGTTAGTTACAAGAGCACGACTGCTCAATAACTCACAGGTTAAGCAAATAATGAACAAGCGACTTTCCATAACAGACCTAAAAAGGTTACCCGCCAGATAGGTAGCTACAAAATTAATAGCATTTCGATATATCGCACCACATGATAGCCAAGAATATCACTCATGCACAAAAATAGCAAGCACAAGAAGCGAAGAAAGACAAAAGTGGATAACAAAATAATACGTGCTTGGACGAAGTCCTGAATCACTCAGGAACCAAATCTTAGTTTCAAAATGCGTAATGCACACCAAGGAGATGAGGGGCCGTGACGACAAGGCACAAGTGCAAGGGGTTGTTACACCTCTCATGGCGAATGAGGCACAATGCATCCAAAATCAATGAATTTTTATTATTGTTTACAAATACCTATTTCTTAACTTCATAACAAGAGATTACTATGTAGGAAGCAAAAAAGGAGAAAAAGAAGAAAAAGGTTGCATTACACATTATCGTGCCTCACAAAGAGCGCCTCGGCGTTTTTGGCAGGACCTAGTTCATGTGTGTGCGCCTGAGGCCTGCTTTTTTAAAGTACGACAGAAATTCAGTTCGAACAAACTTTCAAACTACCATAAACATTACAGACAAAAGCTGCCATACCATGAATGTCGATTTTGCTGGTTCACATAAAAAGCGCAAATTATACCATACCCCCGGGAGCATGGATCTCTTCGTGCCCCCACATGAATATGTGCAAGCTATTAGAAGTGTATGTGCAATTTCGTCAACTTATATGAGCAAATTAGTAATGTGCAAATATTTTACTACATGTGCAAAAAAAAAATTTTATTTTACAGAAAATTTTTGAACTGTTGTGGATTATTTTTTGTGTGCATTTTCCTTAACTTATATGTGCAAATCGGTAAAAGTGTATGTACATTTCATTTCAGTTGTATGTGCAAATCGTTTGAACCAGGGGGCACGGAAATATATATACCCCCATCTCTACGGTATCCTCATTTCAGCTAACATTATATTAGATTTGATTCAAATCAATTTAATTTTAGTGCTTCACATGACACCTTCACACGTTTGCTGCTCACCTCTAAACAGATGGGAAAAATCAGTTTCCGGCAAAACCTCCGTAAGAGTTCCAAGTGACAACCCATCCATTAGCTAGTCATTCTTAAATATTTTAATGTACCATCAAGACTCCCCCCACCCCCTCCCCAAAATCTATCAGCATTGTCCCTTTGATACTTTTTTGGAATGAGAAACTCATTGTACAACCTTCAAAGGTGAAGTTGCACTAATTGTTAAATGCTTGTTAAAGTACACGCCTGGGTTTTAAATGATGAGGCACACCGAGGCACCAGGCATAAGGGGGAGGCAAGAATCATGCATGTGAGTCGAACAAATTCGATCAAAAGTTAATTTTATGCATTCCTAAATCTTTCAATAATAATTATTTTGATTTTTGGGTTTTTTTAATGCTAAAAATGGCTTTGTGTTATTCTATTATTCGTAAAAGGATTTCAATTTTTTTATTTTTTATTTTTTAATTTTTTTTTTTTTGCTTAAAGAGACAAAGAAGCAAAATAATCAGGCTGAGAAAGCCCGCGTGACAAAAGGCATTAGAATGCTAATAAGGGTGGGAACAGTGATATTAGATAGTTACCTAGATCACAAATTATTCAAAGAGGCGGTCCTATTTTTAACTTCAAGATCGACTTAATCACAAAATCTGTTGAAGTGGTCGGTTTTGATTGACATTATAAAAAGAGGTGATCACTTTAAGACATCTAATTTGAATTTAAAAATAAACGGTCATACAAGACTTGTACCTCAAATTGTAGTAATAAAGGTGGCAAGTGAAATTCTTTGACCAGTCACATCATGTTTACCTGGATAAAGCCTAGAAGCTAATCTCCTTTTCAGTATAATTTTTTTTCCTTCATCTTTTCACCTATCCTTAAGCCTAGATCTGTTAGACAGTCTCTTCTTCTCCGTCTTTTAAGTAATCCTGCTTTCTAAACCAGGTCAATCTAAATGGAGAAATTCCGAAGTGGCCGGCAAGCACTATTAATTCAAAACACGAAGTCCAGCTTCTTGCTCACACAGATTCAGCCCCAAAGTAACTCAAATGAACTAAGATCTGATTGTTACTGGCAAATCCGTGAAGCGGCCACCTCAGGCACCTCACAGAATCTGCTACGCCTGGGGTAGTTACTTCCGCCCTTGCTTCACACATAGGCGAGCTTTCTGAAACCCCGAGTAACGAAATAAACTACCAAGATCCTGTATTGTAAGTGTTTGACTACTTGTCACATAAATTTAGATAGCAAAAGCTGACAGAAGGTAAGGAACAGCTGTGGAGCAAATTGGCAGAGTAACTTTCCTAGTTCAAGGCTATGTCTTCTATTTATGTTCATTTTGTATGGTCACTCAGAATGCGTTTTCTGAAATCAGATCTATTGGATGTGTTTTCTGAAATCTAGGTAAAACCAGCATTGATCGTGTTGACACACCGTATTTGGATTTTTGAATAAAGTTCCAGATTAGCAGCCATATCTGAAATACATGTACATCAGAGCCAGTATAGTCACCGACTCACTGCTATCGTATCGGTTACTTCTTTGATCATCATAAGTACATTACTAAACTATAACTGTTAACAAGAAGCTTCTTATGGGATCAATTTTTCAACATTTTGGCTAATTAAAGACGTACATAAACGAAAACCCACTCCCTTACTTGATCCTTTCAAAATTCATAGGGTATTTTTTTTTAAATAACCAGGAGACATCGTTAGCATAATTTCCAAGTCCTTCAAATTCTGCAGAATTCTGATTATTTTGGACAGAATCAAACTTACTATGATATCAAACAATAAGACGAACCCGAATTCAAAGATATTTTGCTTTGTTAAACACGAATTTACCAAATTTCAAGAATATACACTTAACAACAAGATACGCGCACAAAATATTGAATCTTGTAAACTTTTATTTAAAAATTGACAATTCGTGGTAAAAAGTACAATAACATCCAAAAAAATGTGAATATATTCCTCAAGGCACAGAAAATCTCAGTATTACGTGAAAAATTTGTGGAATACACCAAAGAGTCAACCAGGAATCAACTTAGGTGAACTCCAGCTGAGTTTATCGAACTATCTTACATAAATGATGACCAAACACAATCGTAAACCCCAGTTCGTGACTCGGAAGTCTTTTCACGTTCTTTTAATTATGCGTATGCGCTGCAAATTATATGCCTAATCTTGTAGAGTGGTTGAACGTTAAAGGGAAAAATTCTTCAAAAGGTAGCAAATGGAAGCACTATCGTGCCAGTCAACACATACCTGTGACTTACGACAAATGGATGGACAAATGATCCTGATCTTGGTCAATCAGAATTGGCTTAAGATGATATTTGGCTGATAGATGGGGTTGAAGGTTGATCAAAACCACCCAGTCTGCTGCAAGAATCTGAGAAAGGCAAAGAATAATGATCCCACCCTTGATAATAGGGATCCATGGCAGCAAAAGCCTCACATGCACGTACTTCACTTGGCCCTGGTGCACTGGCTCATCGATCGCTGAAATCGATGCCATCTGAGAACGATGAGGAGTGAATGGGTCCAAAATATGCAACATTAGGGCACTGATGGGTAGAAGAGGAAACAGCCGTACGTTCAGCAAAGACAGCATGCTGACCCAAAAGATCATGACCTGCAAAACCCATAAATCATATAGCCATGAATAGACGTGCCCCAATCTAATTACTATCAATAGAGGGGCAAAGGCAATGAAAACTTACAAGCAGTAGATGGGAACTCCCCTTCCCTACAAAAAGAAAAAATCAAGAAAAAAAATTGTCACGGAAGAGCCATAGTTCACTAATAAAGCAAACCACAAAATGTTAGCAAAAGACAATTTCATCAAAGAAGTACTTTTCATATAAGAGGCGTGTTACGAGGCAAGAAGTAACCAGTCATCACATATGTATAAACTATTGTATAATAACATACAAAGACAATTGAACCGCACAAACTACTGATATTATGAACTAACTAAAGTCACTCAACCAAGGTAACCCAAATGAGCCATAGATCTGCATAAATCGTTGTACGTGCATCTACTTGATCTGTTTCGATAGAAAGACACTTCCACCTAAAGCCAGACCCACTTTGTAAGCTTCCTTTGGTAGATTGTGAGTAAATTCTAACCAAACTGTACAGATGCCTACAGCATTTAGTGCTTCAAAGTTAACAATAAACAGGAAGAAAATGATGTGCAAGGAAAAAAGTCCTTCTGAACATTTCTTACATTTTCATGAAGCAACATCTTCCTTACTCTCCTTAAGCAAGTTTACACTATAGAAAACAATTAGTTATTCCACTATAGGCACATAACCCTTCTCGAGTTAAAGCTGCACAAACTCTGTACCAGGGCAGTGGAAACAATACTCTACTTGAAACCATGTTTCGAGTCCTTAACTGGGTGGTAACCTCCAAAAGCATAGAGCAAGTTCATTTTCCCTCCTACTTAATCCTTCCTTTATTAACTGTTAAATATGCTGTTCAATGGTCTTGCATATACCTCTCTGTTTCCTCACTCAGTAGCTACTATTTTTGCCCATTCCCCGCTTCCATAATCTCGTATCTCCACTCAAAGGGTACTGTGGAGACCCAATCGTTCTCTGCAGACCCAAATTCATAAATAAATGCATGAAATCAAAACAAATTAAAAAGATTCAAAATGAACTTTCTGAGCTGCTAATTCCATTTCGACACTTCAGATAATGTATCTTCTTTTTTGAGTGCAACAACCTCTTTCTCTAAAGTGCTGCAACAAATATGCATTCTTTGAGAATAGCAAAATGCTAACTTACTTGATGTGGCGGGTTGTTCATGTTCTCATGTGGAGTGAAATGTGATAGTGAAGAACTCTGATGAAGTAACATATTTCCCAAGCTATGCTGCTTGCATCTTGGCCTGACCAAATATAAAGGTTGCTTCTGCTTCAGAAAAACAGGTGAAAAAACTTACACCATGCTTTTAATTAAGAATATACCTTGAGCATAATTGCACTTGCAGCACTAGCAAGGATTGTCAACATCACATTTATATTGGAGAATCTTCATATCGCAGAGAAAACACATCAATCAGAGGTGAGGTCTCTTCTTTGGTAATGTTCACTTGGGACCGCCGAGTACTGCAAACACTCATCTAGGATTCTCCCTTGCGACCGCGGAAGTGTATGCCTTGCATATGCTTAGGATACGTTTCTGATCATTGGTGGTTTCAAAGTAATACAGATATTTGGTGTTTAGAAAGCATAACTTCTCATTACTATTATGTGAGTTAAATGTACAAAATTACAACATAAGTGAATATTATGTTCTCCACACCTTATTTTTACTTATTTTTAAGAAAAAATAAAGTTCAGAAGAAATACAAAAAGTTTTTTAAAAAAATAAAGTTCGGAAAAATAAGTAAAGTTGAGCTATCAAAACAACATGAATCACAAAAATAAGTAAAAAAAGAAAAAAAAGTAAAGTTCAGAAAAATAAGAAAAGTTCAGAGAAATTAGTAAAAATTAGAAAAGTTCACAAACAATAAAAAAAAAAAAAAAAGAAAAGTTTAGAAAAAATAAGATTAGAGAAGTAAAAATAAGTTGAAGAGAACATACCCTTAGCTGATAATTAGGCAACTACAAGTATGGAATCTAAGGAAGAATACAAAACTAAGAATGTACACAAGTATATAAAGTCACTCATTAAGACTACGAGTCTATAAACCCTAAGAAGTAGTTTCCATAAGAGGCCCCTCCAACACAGTTTGCAAAAGAGACCAATCTAGAAAAGTAAACAATAGAAACTGGCCTTCAAGAGTGGTTAGCTTAGGACATCAGAAAGTTGATCATCACACTCTAACCGTTCCTTTTTAGACAAGCTCTGGAACAAAGTAAAACACAAGGGCCAGATATTTCATTTTCTAGTGGAAAACCGGATTAGATGCATAGTGAGTAGCCCCAACTACTCTTAATTATATTTGTTTGGATGGCCATGCTATCTATGGCTCCGTCTCCACTCCCATCACAATTTAGAACCTCTTTCCAAGCGATGCATCTTTATTGGCTATTTATCCACCTAAAGCGTGTACTACTGTCTTGAACTTGTCATGACCTCTCTCCCTCTTAGGAGGCTACTCATAAATCGTTCCCTCACCACTCTTCCTAAACCTTTACTCATTTCACCTCTCCCCTCCTTCCTACCCATTTTCATCACTTTCATAAACCAGCTAAACCCTTCCTTGGTAAGACACTAAACACCTTTAACCTAATGTGGCTCTCCCTCCTCCCCGCAACTATCGCTCATCTCCACCACCATACTATTCTCGAAAAGCCAATGTTGCCTACACTAACCCGACCTCCTCTACTCTTAATTGGCTTGTTGACAGTGGAGTAAGTCACCATGTTACCGAAGACTTTGCCAATTTATCTCTTCATGCACCATATAATGGCTCATATGAACTAATCATTGAAATTAGATCTTCCTAACCAATCACTCATATTCACTCCTCACATACTTCATTTTTGTGATGTTCTTATTGTTCATAATGCTTCTCCTGCCTCTCCGCTCCTGTTATACCTAAACTCACTCTAACCTTCCCCTCCTTCCTATTCCCTTCTCATTACTCTCATAAACCAGCTCAACCCTTCCTTGGTCAATGCCAGTATTGTTCTAGCAAAGTCATCGAGGTTTGCCCGGAGTTCAAACGCCTTTATCCAAATGTAGCTTTCCGTTCTCCTCCCAACAACCACTGCCCCTCTCTACCACCTCACTAGTGTTCTCCGAAAGCCCTCCTCTACTCCTAATTGGCTTGTTGAAAGTGGAGTAAGTCACTATGATACCAATGACTTGGCCAATTTGTAACTTCATGCACCAAGTGATGGCTCATATGAACAAATCATTAAAGATAAATCTTCCTTACCGATCACTAATATTATTTCTTTTCCTATTCACACTCCTCACATTCTCCATTTCCGTGATTGCGTTCCTCATGCTTATGGCAATATTCTCTCTATTTCACTTTTTGTCCTAATAACAATGTATCCATTGAGTTCTTACCCAATTTATTTTGTTTGAAGAAACTTCACACGGGCCAAACTCTCTTCCAAAGACTTCCTACGTCTAACCTTTATGCTTGGCATCCTCATCCTTCTCGTCTCTTATTCTACGCCAAGTCTAACAACTATAAAGATTGGCATCACCGACTTGGCCATCCCTCTTTTAAAAATTTTCAAGTTGCATTTTTTCATTCCAAGTTCCGATTCCAACAATATCACTCATTGTAACTCATGCACAATAAATAAAAGCCATAAGCTTCCAAGCTTCGCTTTCTGAAATCGACACTTTCTTCTTCTCCTCTCGTTTAATTATTGCACATGTTTGGAAATCACTAATTATTTCTTTCCACAATTACAAGTATCAAATCATCTTTGTCAATCTCTTGAAAAAGTATATATGGCCCAACTCCTTAAAACCTAAATCCGATGCACATTATATCTTTTTTTGCTTTTGCGCACTTGTTGAGATAAAACTTCATACACAAATTCTTTAAAGTTTATCCAATAATTGAGGTGAATTTATTAGAATGACTCCCACTCTTCTTAATAAAGGCATTTCTCATATCGTTTCTCCTCGATTTTCGGAGCAATGGTTATGTCGGAATAAGTCATCGCCACCTGGTTAAAACCGCTTTAAGTCTTCTTTCTCTTGCCAACTACATACCATTTTTTGTCCATATGCTTTCACTACGTACAACTACCTATCTTATAAACCATCTACCTACACCTATTCTACAAAAAACATCTCTCTTTCACAAGAACTTTAACAAACCACCTAACTAATCTTAATTGCGCACGTCTGGATACCTATGATATCTATGCCACTATCCCTACTCCCACCACAAATTAAAACCACGTCCAAAGGCTTGTGTCTTTGTCGGCTATTCATCCACTCAAAGCGCATATATTGACTTAAAACTCATAATACAATATACGTCTCCCATCACGACCAATTCATCGAACATATATTCCCATATTCAGATCTTGTCTCTCTTTCACCATCTTCTTTTGTTACTCGATGATTGGTGCTCCGTCTCCTTGCCCTTTTTTTTTTTTTATTACAACTCCCTCTGTCTCTCCAACTCATGTCACTTTCGCTTCTTATGATGACTCATCACTTTTAACATCCTCCACACCTCCACGTCCATCTCCTTATGCTCCCTCATATCCACCACGTCATACAACTCTCTAGAACAACAACATCAAACCTCAAACCCAAATACACTCCCCTAATTGTGGCCTTACCTCCTGCCTCCATACGAACCTTTGCCACACTTGCTCTTAAAGACCCGAAATGGTGACATGTCATGACTAAAGAGTTTGATGCCTTGGAAAGAAACGAAACCCGGTCTCTAGTTTTCATCATCCCTCTCTAGATGTAATTGCTTCAACATGGGTGTTCAACATCAAATATAAAAAGTATAGTGGTTCTATTGAACGTTAGAAAGCCCAACTAATTGCCAAAGGTATCAATCAATGACTTGACTTTTAGTCCTCTCATCGACCCACTACTGTTTGACTTGTTCCGCCTATAGTGTCAACTCCAATTGGTGTCCAGACCAATTGGGTCTCTTCGACAACTTGAAACTAACAATACATTCTTGTTTCCAAACCCGAAATTACCATGGAAACTCTCAAAACCTTCACGACTAATAGTTATCCTTTGCAAAACCTCCTCTAAATCATCCCAAAATTGTTGCCTATTAAAGCATCCCAACTCCATTGAGGTGCATATGCACAAATAACCGTCATCATCTCACCATTTAACATAAGTTCAATGCTAATAATCCTATCATTCTTCCTATAAACATCCATTACATCATATGAATACTTCCGAGCAACTATAATACCCACACCATTCTTAGAACTCTCCTTACCATAATACCACAACTTATAACTCGACTTCAACGACCGTGCCTTCTCCACAACATACTTTGTTTCTTAAACACATAAAATACTAATGTTTCTTCTTTCAGCAAATTCTCATTTCAACTTTCCTCCTCTTTAATGTACTTATATTCCACGTGGCTGAACGAACCTTACGACCCTACCGTCCCCATAGACTGGCTTCTTTACCGCACCCATCCAAAATACGGTAACCCTTGCATATTTGCCACCACCATGGGGAGCCGAAGTGTTGTGTTGCTCCCAAGCGACAACCTAGCATATACTTCACTACACCCGCGTCTAGGAGATAGTGTTAAGGAAATTGACATTTGTTAGTTTTATGGATTCGTAGTCTAAAGAAGCTACTTCAAATTCTTTAAACATTCGTAGTTTATTGTATTCTTCCTTAGATTTCACTATAAGTTATCTAAATAATAGTTAGAATCAGCAACTCACTTATGTGATAATCTTTTATGTAAGGAAAAATTACATTAGCAGTACCCCGACATATGGCATAATTACAGTTTGGGTACCACACATTTGACTAATACCATTTCAGGCACCCGCGATTGAACTATTAATATTTAGGGAGCCCATAGTGAAACTCCGTCAATTTTGGTCGTTAAAGTGCGGATGTGGTAATTACTTTTGTGTTAGCCTAAAAAAAATAAAGGGGAAAATCCCAAAAAAAAATCTAATTAGGGGAATAAAAATATTATTTATAGAAAATACCATAATATATTTCTAATATATCACAAATATTTTCAAAAAAGTCCAAAAATTCCCAAAAATATACCAATAAATATTTTTAAAGTTTATAAAATCAATAAACTTACACAAAACACCTTAAAATTATTTAAAAATCTAAAAATTCAAATAAAAATACCAAAATTTGTTATCTCAGGATATATTCTTTTCATTTTATTCTAATTAGTGAAAAAAGTCACAAAATCAATATACAGAAAAATAAAACGATCCACTATAATTCACTAAATTTAAAAAAGTTATAAAAGCCTTCGAAATTCCAGAAAAATAATAAAGTTTGAAAAAAACCAATAAATTTGTTAATTTTTTCCTAATCAAAGCTTTATGGAATGTTTATTTTCTTTTCTTTTTTTAGAAAAAATGGGTGTTAACGGGCCACATCAGCAGTTTATCAGTCAAAATTGACGGAGTTTCATTCAAGGCACCCTACCTAAATGGTATTAGGCAAATGTCGAATACCCAAATTGTACTTATGCCATATGCTGGGTACCCAAAATTTAATTTTTCCTTTATGTAAACTCACATAATACTAAGGAAATTTGACAAACATAATTCTTATTATGGGTCATCAAACAAATAATCCATATTATAGAGATATACAAAAATAATCCCAATTATTTATATTTTTGCCAAAAGTAATCCAACCTTCGAGCTTATTTTCCGGACAAACGTGGACTTAAGCTGGAGATTCCAGAGTTCAAAGGAAAATTTGAACCTTAAGTATTCTTGGATCGGTTGCATACTACATAGAGGATTTTTGAGGACTTTGGTGATGAAAAGAAATTCAAAATCGTCATATTATAGTTAACGAAGCATGCCTCACTTTGGTACAAAAATTGAAGTAAAAAAAAAATAAAAAAATATAGTGGTAAGAAAAAGATTGAAACTTGCGAGGAGTTGAAAAAACATCTAAATCGTTGTTACCTTTAACGTGATTATGATCAATTATACTAGAAACTCATAAAATTGGAGCAAGACGAGTTAAGCGTGACTGAGTATGTTCATGAGTTTGAAAAGCTAATTATGACTTATGATTTGGAGGAAAAAGAAGAGCATAAGAATGCACATTTTATAAAGGGAGTCATAACTCTGCTTAAGAGAAGGTTGAAGTTCAATCTTTTAAAACTTTTGATAAGGTGCCAATTGGCTCTAAAATTTGGGAGGCAAGCCAAAAAGAACAGCCAAAGGATTGAGCTATTGTTAAAAAGGAGAAATACAAGCACGTTGAAGCTACTTCTGGTAAAGGCGAGACTATAATAAGCAAGCCTATGGACAAGATTTGATGTTACAAGTGTAAGAAATTGGACTTTATGCCCATGAAAGTCCTAACAAGCGAGTTCTTACTTTGCAAGAAAATTTGAAGAAAGAGGTGGGGTCGAGTTTCCAACACGAGAAGACGACAATAATAATGAAGCATAAATAGATTTTATGGAGTGGGTGAGAGATCTAAAGCCTATTGATGATCTACCAAGTACACACCACGAGAGGAATAGACACTTAGAATGTTCCCTATAATTATTGAAGATAGCATTAATCATCTCGCAATTCCTATCAGTGTCACTAACAAGTCTCTAGAAGAGACTATTTATTCAGTCTTCGACAAGTGGATTCATGAGGGAATTAGTGAAGAAATCTCATCAAAAGTCAAGTTGTATATTCATGTGTATGGTGGGTGGATGGGAGGCAAAGAAAGAGAATGGCTTTTGGATAATGATTTGTTGGACTAAGGATTGACTTTAGGTTGTTGCTAGTGTAGTTTCTTCATTCAATGCTGGTCTTACTTGTTCTTTTCGGATTCGACGATAAATCTTTTCAAGAAAGGGAGAATGATGTGGGAGCATGAGGCTAAATGAAGTAACGTCTAAACTTAGAATTTTTAGCTTGGTGTATTCATCCGACTTTACACCGTAATTTATCATCTCCTCAGAGAAATCAACAGCCTCCTTACTCATACCATGAATTGCAACGCCACGAATCATAGCAGTCAAAGCACACACATTACCAACAATCACATCTAACCCTCTCCTAGTACTAGTAATACAACCATATTCATTATAGCCCAAAACCAACTCCTAAATGCTAAACAATCCCATGAATCCACCTCCCACCCTTCAACGAGCCACTCTGAGCACAACCCTTAAAATCACCACATCCGTCAGATAATTCGCCTCCACCCCACTTCTCCACGATCTCACTAAAAAAATTATAGCTTCAACTCCCCCCCCCCCCATTATCAAGAAGCCCATCAATCACATATTCACATATATCTAAGACACAAAATTCTAAAAGACATTCAATCAAACACCTTGGGAACACATGGAAACTCACCACACTTCCTATACATATGTAACAAATAATTGCATGGACGTGCGTTAGCTCCATTGGTGAGCTCTAAACCAACCCCTAACTGCTCAACCATCCCATGAACCCTCCTCCCAACCTCCACCACCTCACTCTTAGCACAAGCCCTCAAAACACAACCATCGCATCATTCACCTTCACCACGCCTCTCCACCATCCCATTAAACAACCCAATAGCCAACTCCCTTCCCATTATCAACAAGTCCATTAATCACAGTCGTCCAAGACACAAAATTTTTATAGACATTCCATCAAACACCTTGTGTGAACACGCCAACTTACATCATTTCCCATACATATGTATCTAAAAATATTGCATATATACCTATCAATCCAAAACCCTGTTGGTAACTACCCTCCCG
>CAAKMY010112506.1:0-21395 GCA_901111285.1 Corrigiola litoralis | reverse complement strand
ATACTTTGACTATTAATATCTAAAAAAATAAAAAAATTTAACTTATAACTTTATAATGGTTAAATTTGTATTTAAATATAATTTTATATGATTATAATATTATAATTTTTTCAATTATATATTTGATTTATTAACGGTCAAAGTATGTCCTCAAATAGTGTCAAAAGTCAAATGCAAAGAATTGGTGAAAATGAAGGGAGTAATATGATACGGAGTACTTTTCTAACTGATGAGATAAGTAACAACTAGCAAGTGCAATTATATTGTTTGCACAACACTTTACTTTTGAGGTTCAAATCGCACGCAATGGCTTTCAAAAGTTTAAAAAGAATTCTAGCTAATGAGCTGATAGGAGTTTTCTTCTATGACTTTTTTTTTTCCAATCCTCGAGAACCAAGGATGACCATTATTTACACCTTTGCATATAGGGAGATATTAGTGCATTGTTGAGCAATGAGCAGTTCAACCGAGAGACTTTTTGTGCTCGTTTAGATTTTCTTGTTCTTTTTTATTGACATAGTTATTTTTCTTGTGCTTGATTAGTAAGATCATTCTATTGTTGTTGCATTATTTAATTTGATAACAGAATGTAAATGAAGTTCTGATAGTTGAGGCAGAGGTCACGGAGAGAGGATCAATTAAGTATGTCGGCGGATGGGGTATGCACGTATAGTATAGCTAAGTTGAAAGCCAGTCCGACCATTTAATGATATAGGGCAACTTTAATTCCTATGCACATTGACTGAAGATGTACTAAAGAAACTATTCATGTAGCTCTAGAACGTTTGCATCCCTGTTTCTTAGATGTCTTTAATGCTTGTTTTCCATGTTGCAACTTTGAATTTCTTTGTAGTCGAAATGCAAGGTGCAGAGACACAGATCAGATCCTATCCATAACTTGTAGAAAAGCCTGGTCTTTTACTGTACATACATCAGAGAAAATGAGAAATAAAATTTAAAAATATCAATGGCAAAGGGAGAGAGGTGGGGGACAGAAACATCACAAATTATCTTAATAATCTAATTTTATTCTAAAAGTAGACAGTCATAATTAAAACTAAAATCAAAGCGATGACTTTATATTGATACATACAATAAAAAATGACTTAAAAAGATCTAATTTTAACTTAAATTAAATGACATTGTATCGAACCTTTTTGAAATTATACTTAATTATATAAAAATAGTTTAATTTTAACATGAAAATAAACCTAATCATAACTAATTTGAATTCAATTTTTTTATTAGTAGTTTAAATAAGTTAAGTATACTATAAATTACAAAATAAAAATAAACAACACTTAAAACAAGATTATTTTGCTTCAAAATTAGACCATTTGATATATCTATGCCAACATTTACATATTAAATAAACAAAACCCCACCATCCCTTAGGGCCCATGCCCCCATGCTGCCTACTCATACTATGTGCTCATTTATAGTTTTGACCACCCCTACGACCGCTCTATATATATCCCCCAAACTCCCCACATTTCTTCATTGTCAAACATATTGTAAACTCCTCCATACATATTGATATACAATCTAGAAAGAGAATAGAGAAAGTATTTGAGCCCATACAATCCTTAAGCCAAGTTTATAAACTTATTAAGCTAAACATGGTGGTGGCTTCGCCAAACCCTCTAAAGAGGACTAGGAAAACAAAGGCAGTAGGGGTGCCAACCATTGACATGTCTCTGAAACATGAACAGAGGTCTACCTTATCAGACCTCATTGTTGAGGCATGTGAGGACTTTGGTATATTTAAGGTTGTCAACCATGACATCTCCAAAGATGTCAGCACCAACCTTGAGAAACATAGCCTCGACTTCTTCGCCAACCCTTTGCCGGCGAAGCAAAGTGTGGGGCCAGCTAACCCTTTTGGTTATGGCTGCAAGAACATTGGCTCCAATGGTGACATGGGCGAACTTGAGTACCTTCTCCTTCACGCCACCAACTCCTCCACTCATCCCCAAACTTTGAGGTATATATAATACAATCTCATCATCATCATCATTATCTCATCATCATACTGTTATTGTTACTATTGCAAGTCATAATCTTCTCATCAACTTTGAAAATGTTACAAATAATTGTATGTTACTTACACTCACCTGAGGAAAATCCTAGCTATCGTACATTGCACACGACACGTAAAATACGTATTCTTAGCTTTTACTAACTTTGCGTTACATAACCCCGTCTAATCAACTTCGCTTACTATTATCAATAAAAGCGCGTAGTTGCTTTGCTAAGAAGTCAAATGCAAAAAAGTCACGATAATAACGGCTGCAGATTTCCACGTTAAATATACAACGCTTTGTTGCTAGACGATAGCAGACATGAAGTACTGTAATACTGATCATTTACATTCTGCGCCAACAAAGGAAGTTTAGCTTCCTCATGCTTAGTTGTCTTGGAGTACTTAATACTACCTCTATCCACGGGTAAGCTTCTTACTTTGTTTTTGCCGGTTACACTATTATTGTAACCGGCGAAGGGAAACCTGTAGGCATCCACCGTCCACCTATGAGCATTGTCAATACATTGAATATCCAAGGGGTCAACTAGCTTTGCTAGTCATTAAGAAATCATGGGTGCCTTTTCAGAGGAAAACTTATCCCTAAACTTTGAACAATATCATGCATGACATTAAATAACTTATAGTTGCAGTAATAGGCTAATAGCCAGTATGAGTAATTAATTAAATCATGGGTCAAAGCGAGTACATATGAGAGGACACCGGACATGTGTATAGAAATCAGACTACAATGTGTTTAGAATTAGCTGGCATCTTTGTTGAAAAATAATAGTTTTTCCATTTGATTAATAGTGATTAGACAGTGTTAGGTTAACTATAACATATTTATCTGTAAAGAGGTCTGTAGAACAACAACATGGGATTAATTTGTTGTATAATTTGTAGTAGTTTACTTTTAGGGTGACATGGACCCTAGTTTATTGACATTGACTTTTGTTCTAGAATTCAATATTCAACCTCTTCAAATCATTTGATCTTTATTCCCATTATTTGGTCTGATGATATAACATTATGGTTTGGTATGCTGATAACTGGTACCGCCTGCTTGTTCAACGGAATATTTATTGCAGATGAGGTGTTGATGAGCATCATTTTATTATAATACAGTTTTCTAGAATTATATTGAAACTCAAGTGCAAATGGTCTTAGGAGACAGTGCTTACGAAGTACAATAATGTTGAGCATAACCTCTTTCACAGTAGATTTTTGTTTAAATGTCTCTCACATACAACTTTCAAATGATACTGATAACAATTTATTTTAGAGGGATGAAATATCGTCAACTGGCAGATATTTTTGCATAGCTTTTACATAACATTATACTCCATAGATGTTTGGTGAACAGGGTGACTAAAATCAATAATGAGTAGATATTACGGCTGTCTTTGATTAAAGAGTACGGAGTAGCTTATAAAGACTTGCATGACGGCTGTCTTTGATTAAAGATATTTTTCAGCATTGAAAAAAGTTATATTTAGTTGAATGACACTACCTCCGTATCAATAGATTAATTAGTTGTTATCATTTTCATATTTCATGTAAGGAAAATCTAAAGGAATGACGATAATACTCTATACAATCAAAATAAATTTACATAGACTAGTCCTTTTTACCCCATTAAAACTAGAAATGACAAATGAGCATAAATTCGATATTGCCATAAGCAAAGTTCCAATTAATAAGAACAGTAATAAGCTCATACTGTCGCCATACACTCATACATCAGATAACAGAGAAAAAGAATACTCTCACCAGAGCAGATAGTAGATACCCTAGATAATATACTCGGAATCTTTGATGTTCCACTTGAAGAGATGACGATGTGGTTGAGGAGGGGCCAAAAGTTAGGCCACTTGGTAGCACATTGTTCACTAGAAGAAATCTTGTAGTAAAGTGGCCTTGCTGAAATTGGTTCAAAGTCAGGTTGTAAATCAATGACTTCTCACGAAGAAATTACTGATCTCAACCCTGTATCTCATATATCTAATCAAATCAAGTCACCTCCACCAGAAATCTTCCAAATAATCAAAAGTAAAGAAAATAATAATGGGTTTGGGGGAGCTCCAAAATGTCAAGCGTGTCAGTGTCAGGATCACTTCTATTTCGAGTGTTGAAGGTACTCCATTAAACCTTTCCTATTTGAGAATCAACCCTACCTCTGATGACTGATATAGTGATATTCCCCCAAATAATTCTATGCCTTGTTTAGCTGAATGGTATTTTTATATAAATTTTCGAGAATTTTACTGAATTTTTCGATTTTTTTTTTTTTTTTGAGAATTCGTAAACCTGTAAAACGTGGCCAAAATTCCCATGTACAGATTACTTACATTCTCGAAGTGGAAGACTGATTCTTCATTTTAATTAATACTACTCCGTATGAAACAGGGAAAGTCAATTGATTTCTTATGATAGCTCCATGTCAAAAACCTCAGAAGTCAGACACTTTCACTTCTAAGTACACATGTGTTATGTTTGTTTACTCGCACTTAATGTAATACTATATGATCAGACATTGTCATCGTCTTTATTAATTATGGAAAGTAAATTAATAGAAAGGGTTGTTTGACGTAATCTAGTTGACTTGTTTTATATATAATTACTACTAAGAGTAGTATTCATTTAATTAACAATCATTCGTATTATATTGTCTAGTATTAAAAGTTTTACGAGAAGTAAGGTTAGTTCGGCAATTAAATATCTTAACCTGATTAGAGATTGTTCCAACTTCGAATTATCATATCTTAACCTGATTAGAGATTGTTCGAGCTTCGAATTGTCATATCCGGTATCTCGCGATATTAGTTGCTCCACCGAAAAAAAAATAAATCACTTTCTTACACTAAAATCTTGTGTAAAATGTGCAGTTCCGAAGTGAAAGATTACGTGGGGGCGGTATCAGGTTTAGCATGTGAGCTACTAGATCTTATGGCTGAGGGGCTTTGGGTCCCAGACAAGTCCATCTTCAGTAGGATGATCAGAGACGTCCAAAGTGATTCCCTCCTCAGGCTCAATCACTACCCTCCACTTAAAGAGTGGGCCCCAGCTTCGACTCCTTCTGGGGAGCGCATTGGGTTTGGGGAGCATTCTGACCCTCAGATCTTAACCATCTTGAGATCCAACGACATCGCAGGCCTCCAGATTCGCATGCCTGATGGATTATGGGTCCCTGTCCAACCTGATCCTGATGCTTTTTATGTTATGGTTGGGGATGCACTTCAGGTAATTACTGCCTTTTACTACTTTTAAGTTTTACTCCACTTTGCTGCCTATTTATGAATAAATGAATATTATTAATCATTTGTACGTCCTTCCTGTTTAATCTTATCCGAATTGTACGGTCATTGTCCCATCATACTGCCTAGCAAAAAAAAAGTGATCTTAAGTAAATTCCATGTGGACTATATCACTATAAACATCTCCATTATTTGACTTGTAATACATCAAAGCTATTAAGCTATCCCCCTATCATAGGTACATGTACATGGCGGTACTGTGCCAATCATGATGATTGAAATATCAGCCCTCATGTTCATGTAGCTAGTACTGGAAATTGGAACTCGATAACCTATTGAATTGCAAGATAAATATTATTTGACTTGTGACATGCTAAAGCCATCCCCCTATTATAGGTGAATGTGCATTACTTAGATGATTAAGATTGATTCGACATGATTACATGCATTGCAGTTATATGACACTATTGTGCCAATCACGACAAATGAAAAACCAGTCCTAATAAAATTATGTTTATCTAGTGTTGGAAGTTTGGAACTTTTAGCTTATGAATTGCACTATGTATCATGACAGGTATTAACTAATGGGAGATTCGGGAGTGTGAAGCACAGGGCAATGGCAAATGATTCAGCAAGCAAGGGAAGAATGTCGATAATCTACTTCGGAGCTCCACCTTTGAATGCATTGATCTCACCTCTGAAGGAGATGGTGTCATCTCTTAGCCCAAGCCTCTACATGCCCTTTACTTGGGGGGAATATAAGAGAGCAATGCGTACTTCGAGACTGAGTGATTGTCGCCTCAACCTCTTCAAGAGACGCAGTGACCAATGATATGATTTGAGTTCATCATGGAATTTTCCCCTACTGTAGTTTAGTAGTAAAAAAGAGAAGGGAAAGGTGATAATCCATTTTTGGTATTCCACCCATCATGGTGTCACACAAATATACATATATGAATATATGATAATGTTGACTGTGGTGGGTAGTATGTAGCTAGCTAGTAGGATAGAGACATTTGGGGTAAGCAAAAAATGATGTATATAATCATGGGTCTATGTTGGACTTGAAATTATGGGAGGAAGCTATTATTTTAAGGTATGGCCTGCAATCTGTATGCGTGGAAGAAAACCTTCCATTATTTTATGACTGTAATGTAGGTTTATATAAGTTGAGGGATAAGGACGCTGCTAATTTTGATCAAGCTAAGCTAAGTACTCGTACAAAGTTTCTCTTGGGAAGAAAGTCTTTATTGGATTGCTTTGATAGTACGTCAATCATGATTTAAACAGAAAATGGTTACTGGCATTCTATTAGTGTTTTCTTATACTTTGTCTGTTTCAATAGAATTAATACATGATGATTTTCATAATAGCAGAGGAGAGGGGTGTGAGGATATGCTGTATTTGAGTGATATCTAGGCCAACGCATGGTAGTGTTTAACAAGCAAAATCCTTACCCGAAAAATATATGTTTGTTTTCAAGTGAAATACTCCAAAATAGATTTGTATCCTTTTTTTTTTTTTTTTATTGAAATAGAGGGAGTACTTCCCATGTAAGAGCATGTTTTAGAAATGTATTCTCGTATTATGGACTATTAGAAGACAACTCCGGTTTGCCAATAAGTATCCCCGTAAAACATTTTGCTCTTTCATGCTCCTTTCCAATGTGAATGGCTTTTGCTAATTACTCCGTATGTGTTAATAGCAAAGATATATTAGAGAGGGTGTGGGACAAGGTGCAATGGAATTAAGTATAACACGATGTCTACGATTAATTTTGTAAAAAATGAACAAGTTAATGTTTTATCCTTGAAAATGAGTTACCGGGTGAAATATTTGGTCCACATATTATTTTATTGTTTCTTTTATACCGAAATAATATAAAAAGTAATAAAGAACACTGATTTAACTATCGTGGTCCGATCTTAAATACAAAGGTTTGTATCTTGTTTTTTGTCCAAGTCTACTATGATTTCACTATGATTAGAGACAATTGCAATCATCATTTCACTCTAAATTTAGAGTAAATAGATCCTAAAAAAATCCTTGACTAATCTCTAGCCAAGTAATGCTAGTCATTGAACTCAACTCTTACAAGTGACTCCGTTTTTAGCAAACATGTACAAGTACTTCTTGACTTCTTGTACCCTATATTTCAACTCTCAAAAAGATAATGTGAAAAGATAGTAGAAACAAAAGTCACCTCAATAAGCGAGTAAAAGAAATCTTAATCCTATACCAAGAGAATGGTACCTGCTCCAGATTAATAATTGTGGTTGATGGATCTTAAAAGTTACGAGTACTAAAATGACTATTAAAAAAAAATTAATACATGGTATATGCAAAACAAATTGGATAGTTGGTAGGATATTGGATATTTTACGTCATTGAAATTCATATTTTTATTTCAAAAGCTCATGTGTCTATCTTAAAAGCTTGTGTATCTTACCATACTATATCTTATCCAAGTATTTGTGAGTACTATTAGCAATATGGATTTCTTAATATTCTGTCGCACTATGTAAAACTACAAGTTTCGAGACCTACAAAACTAATGGACTTGAAAGAGAGAAAAATGGAAGATGATACTAATAAAAAGGATGACTGAGGCAATAGTAGATTATGGTACTGAAGGCGTCGAAGAATTTTAAATGGCAAAAGCTTGCTTGTCATTGACAATTACTATCATACATTCATACTCTGGTGATGAAAATTGATATATTCTAATAAGGTGTCATACTACCGTTAAGAGATTCGTATGCATGGATTGTAGCCATTATTGGAGCTGATTTTAATAATTTGATGGATTTCTTTTCTTCTTCCTTATGGTAGACAGTGTTAATCGTATGTAAAAATCAATTTCTAACATGTAAACATAAACCCTTCAGTATCGATCATTTTCATATCCGTAGAATTAAAATCTTGTAACGAGCAGAGCTTTTCAATTGACCCATTAAAGGTAAACTCAATTATAATTGCAACAAATAATAAGGAGGTGGGTATAATGTTTCTTTCATAGTATGTCAGCATCGGTATTACCTGTCCAAGTACTGCTTTACGTTTGCATGGGCTTTGTGCTATTGCTCAAAATTTGATTTAAAATCAGTTAACTAAGGCATTCAGGCAATATGCATATTTATATAAACACAAAAGAGGAAGTCATTTCTTTAAATGCCATGGACCATGGTATAATCCTAATCATTTTCTTATTTTGGCACAGAAGTGTCATAAATTCCTTATGAATTATGATCTAGTAGTACTCTAGCCGAATATTTGCCCAAATCATGTATAGGTGTGGTGCATGCCACAGATTACAGACGAGTACTAAAATTTGCTATGAATAATACTCTTAGGGCTTGTTTTGTTGGGTGTAATACAATCACCATTGTAATCACCCAAATTAGCCTAAAAACGGAGGAGGAATTAGGAGAGAGAGGGTGGAGTTGCAATCCCCATTACAAGCTAAGAGCTCTTATAGTACAAACTCATGTAATGGTCAAAGAATACCAAAACCTATGTAATTACCATTACATGAATGGAGGTAATCAAACCCATCCCTTCCATATTAGGCTCCACCCTCCCCTCCATTATCAATTCTTCTTGAACTAGAAAACCCCCATTACATTACAAAGTTGATTACACCCAATCAAACAAAGCCTTAGGTGATATATCACTTCCTAGATGAGACACATTTCTATAAATGAACGATGTGTTGCTGTGTTAAGCTAATCATGGAAGCAACAACCTAATGGAAAAGTAGCTCTCAGCCTCTCAAAGTCTCAATAGCATAATAGAGATCACCGCGATTCGGCGTTATTGCCTTGTGATTGCCGCTTGCCCGCTTGCCCCCTTGTGTGGAAATGCTCTTTTCATGATCTCCAACTCTTTTGGGGCTTGCCCCTCTTTAGTACCCAAAAAAATGATCTCCATCTCTTTCCCTTTCTAGTCATATCGTTGTTGAGTTTTGGTAACATGAGGTGGAATGAGATATACTTGCATTATATTATAAGCGAATATAAATCATACTACTACCTAGTATACTTTTATTAGTGGGGTTTGAGATATTAATATAATGTACAATAACTTTATAATAAAGTTCTATAATGATCGATATTTATAATAACCGTAGATGTATATTAAAAAAAATGAAGAAGTATCCATTGATATTTTGGATCTAAATATTAGACGTTAAATCAAAGAATTATAATCAAAACAAGATCGACCTGCGCTCCTCCCCGAGGACCACAAGATATAATAAAATAGAAGGAAAAAAAACACTAGAATTCAATTTATTATATTTTGGTGTTCTCAACAATATCATTATACTGAAAAGAAATTAACTTAAATGGCCTAACATATATCATATTAAATATTAATCCTCAAACGAAGCAATGATTTAATGGAACTCATGCCCTCCACCACCACTCACATCCCCTTTAGGACAAGCCGACCGCTTGATTCTATTTTAATTTGAAGCTCTAAAGAGGTGCCTCATTAAAAGATGCATGCATGTTGCTTCGATGGTATGCTTGATCTTCTTGATCCGTAAAGCCTTGGGATCCAGACTGTTGAAGTATTAAGTTTTTGATAATAACAACCAATTGTTACCAAGTGAATGTGATATATGTATGTTTCGTATTACATTGACTATTTGATATCACAAAGGTTGCGTTGTGTAGAATTGAAGTCATGATCAAGGTTAATTGGCATGTGCGAATACAACTACAAGTGTAATGATGATGCTACAAGAATTCTACTAGTCACTCGATTATATTTCTTAAATCCTTGTAATACCTTGTGTTTTACTTAGATTAAAATTGACGTAGAACAGAGCGTGGAAAAATAAACCTTTCGTTGTTCCATTAACTGTTCTACAAAATGCTCCAATTTGTTTTTATCACGTTTCTCCTAAACTGATACGATGTTATCCAAATTTTCCTATCTTCTCCATAAATCAATTTTTTGTCTATAATCAAATTTTTTTCATTATTACTTGATTGGAAAAATATAAGGTTTAAAAAGTTTTTAAAGATATTGATTTTATTAAGAAGTTATCCCTTTTTAATTGATTCCTCTCAGGTGTATGCAATAGATCTTGTACAACACATACTTCGAGCCAAAGAGTTTTTGAGATGAAAAGTTTTATACTACAAGGCAATTTACTATGTGTGTCATTCTTGATTGTTAGAGCTTAGTTGCATCTCTCCTGCTTACCAAGAAGCATATCGAGATACTAGTCTTTGTAATTTCTTTTTTTCGTTGTAGAGTTTCGGGTTTGTATGTGTTTTCCTGTTGCAATATTAGTGGGTGGATTTTGGTGTTGTAGTTTATAGTCTTGTGGTAAGAGTGTTATTAGTGTTTGTGATTCTTTTTTGATAATAATAAATTATTAAAAATAGGATAGAGGTGGCAGTAGACCTCGCGTTGAGGTCCAACCACATTATAACTCTTGTGTTCTTTAGAGGTTCGTCGTTTTTTTCATTCAACACGGAAACAGATTCATGTTTGTAGTAATTGTTTCACACATTGTTCCTTTAAAATTTAAAGTGTGAAAAAGTTGTACAAATAATCACTCAATTCAACCCCCCCCCCCCCCCCCCGAGTGCCCACCTGATACCTTTACATTCACAACTCAATAATGTGTTTTTTAGCGCTGAGCGGTGTTGTACGGGTATGCCTTGTGAATATATAAGAGTACTAGCTAGTTGTGTGGTTAGTCGGAAATGGTTTTAGCAAGCAATACAGGATGCATATGATTGATGTAGTCATATTGTTTGGGTTGACGGGCTCCTTGCTCAAGTAGTGATCTATTGACTGCGATCCTCTTCATTATTTGCCTCAAAAGTCATATCGGCGTTTGAAAAAAGATGATTTCATGTTTTGTATATGCCAATTTAAAAAATGGTATTGTACGACCATATCTTGAGTGGTTCGGTCCAAGACTAGTACAGTCATATCTCACTTAATCCCTTTTTCAATATGTTCGATTATGGGTGTCTATCTAAATGAAATAATAACCATGTTAGCATAATCTAATTTATACAAATCAGTACGATATTATCTTCGGATAAGTAAGCAGTCAATTGTTGGTTTAAGCTAGGTATTCTATTTGTGTGTGTAGTTCCAAGTAGATGTACCGGTAGACTTAACACTACATGTAATTATGCTTTCTTTTATAGTAATGCACATCTGCAGTACATGACTTACACCAACTATGAGGTCTTTGTTAGATCATGCTAGATGCTAATTGTGAAAAAGCTCTTTATGTTCTCTGGTGCCAGATCAAATCCTAACACCATTTCTCGTTTTTGAGGATGCTGCTTAAAAGTCAGTGTTCCTAATAAATGTCTTGTTTGGTGATTACTAGATGTTTCAGTTCGGATGTGATTAGAAATTCTGTACTTCATTGCTTGTTGCTATTAGGAAAATGGAAACCAGACCACCCATGAATTGATGCTAATAATTGGTTGTTCAGTTTTATGTAACTATCATATAGCTACCTTAGGATGTTAAGGGCTAATCATCCACATAATATAAACTACATGATCAGCTTTACGCACAAGATGACTTCATGAACATGAGCCTAATCTTAGGAGGTGTCACGTCAAATAAGCCCGAATTTGCTAATCTACCTGATCTACCATCACGGTTGTGGAATGCTAATTTGTGAATTGGACTTCTAGTCTCATAACGACCAACCAAACTAAATGCCTGATCAAAAATGATTTGTACACCTGCCAACATAGGATGCCCACAATAATGTCTAGTCTACCTGAGCAAAACATCAAATATGGTACATATGAGTATATGACGCTCATTATCATACGTCAGTAGCGCCAACAAATAATCTGACGACATTCTATTTGCCTCACGAGTTACATGGTTGTTCACCAACATTCAAAGAGCTAGCAATCCTTCGTCACTAGTCATAGAACTTGCATGTGTTCCTAGCTAACTGCCTTTTATTCTCACCACCCAAATTAAATGGCTTCGCGATACTGCTCAAATGGAGCATTGCTTGCTTTTTTTTCCCTAACCAAAAATGACTTCTACGATAAAAAAAAATTGCAAGAAAATGATCATTGACTTAGTGTACTTGGCTAAAGAAACACATAATTGAAAGAAACAAAGTAGTTGAGACTTCTAGATAGCTAAGAAAATACGGAGTACATAGTTAAAGTGAGTTACAAAGGTTGTGGAAGAATGAAAGTTTGCTTAAAAGCTAAAGAATTGTTGTATAGGGCCACATGGTCTGCTCTAGGAAGGGAAAAATTGATGGCCTCATTGCTCTTGTTAGCGAAAGCTCTTATGCAATATCATACGGACGAGGAGAACCTCTTCATGTTCATGGGGCATATACTAACGGAGGAGCTCCACGTTCATGGCGTCAACCTTGTTAAAGAGGAGAGCGACGACATTCCATTCTATATGAAGATGAAGAAAAATGGTTATGGTTCAACCTTTCTCAGCCTAGAGCTAACTCAGGTTGGATGAAATGTTGTTAATGTCTTCCATAGGAGTCTAAAAATGTACTACGTATACCTTTACATTTTTTTTTTCCTAGGGAAGACAAATTTATGTATGTGTGCTTTGACGTTAAGAATAAGAGATAGGTCAAGTGGTTAGAGTCCAATTATTCTCTATAACTAATCCTGCCATTAGTGTTAAAGATCAGATTTCCAATATATAGCTGTAAAAGCTGCTAAATCTTCCGCTATACTTCCGAACACCATTTGTATCAAGCACCATTAGGCGACAAATATTTCTTTAGTTGCTATTATGTCAAACTAAGTATTGGTCTCGTCCACAATTGATTCCTTTAATTTGCTAAAAGATACCATTCCCTGATATGATGACAAATTTGTAGGCGCACACAAAACATGTTGAGTCGCGCTATACAAGTAGGCGTAGCAAAGGAATATAAAGGGAAGAAGAAATTGTACAGCTAGCTCATCCTTGCAATTGGATGTTGCGTGCTCTGGACTATAACCAAGGACCATAACTGAACATCTTTATCCTCTAGCACCAAAGTAGCCCATCAAAAAATTGTAACCCATTTGCAATAAGAAATACCACTCTACAACACTTCATCAGCAACAGAAAAAACAGAGCTCATGTTTGATAATAATTGATTACTGTCTTGTTTAATGCAAAATTTATCACTGCATTAGTAACTAAATAAATAGCATGTGTAGAATTCAAACTCACGTTCCTCTACAACACAATACTCCTTCAGTTGATCTCACATGCTACCAAACCGAATTACAATCGAGTTCCTATAAAGACTAACACCATCCACAGATGGCAGATGAAGCACAAAAAGATGTGGCTCGTATATTACGGGAAGATACCATTTGATGACTGGTATTGGAACTCTTGCACGCGGGACGATAAAGATCAATTGTCCTCAAACATGAGGTGTTAATACAGAATACAACAGTCTTGTAACTGTTCCGACATGCGTGAAGCACAAATGTAGTACGTTTACCACATACACTAGTACCTGTAATTGCTATTATCTAACAAAATTTTGTGTACTGGTTATATAAGAATAAAAATGGGCACCGAATGGGATCAACTGGCTCATGAAGCTATTGGATACCTGACATAAAATCTATTCGAGCAACACCTGAGCAACTAGTCACGTAACCAGAAAAATGGCTGGCAAGAAACCTAGTTGAAGGATAACTATGCGTCTATTGGAAATATCCGAGCACAAGGAACGTCTTCACTCTACAGGAAAGAAGAGCCTGTGTTGTTCCCAGCAGTAAATTTCCCAACTTTCTCTGTCAGTAGCAGGCATTGTCATATCATCATAATTCATCACGATCAGAAGCGTCAGGTTTTTCATTATCAGAGGTTGAGCCATCAGTATTTTCTGGAACATCTTTCTTGGTAGAACTCTCCTCGCTAGTGCTAGAGTCTGTGTCGTTCTTCACAGGTTTCTCAACTTTGGGCTTTGGTTTCGGAATCCTATTCACGCCAGCAACCTATAACCAAAGCAAAAACATCATTGAGAAGCTTCTTATACCAGAACCAGACGGTTACTATTTCATTTTATATCATTTTATAGGACGAACTTTGTCCAACTTTACCTTTGCCTGGAGATCGGCTAACTTCTCATAGACTTCATCGGAAGTGAAAACAGGCAAGCTTGTAGCAGGAGTCCTATGAAAATAGCAGCATCAGTAACGCTGTAAATGTCAACCAAAAACCCCAGTTCTTGTACAAATCAAAGCTCAAACCATTCTAAAGGGCGAACAACCTCTTAGCAAATTAAGTAAAAACAACCAGCTTCTGCAGTTAAAAAGGAAAAAAAACAGGGAGAAGTATTTCCAGGGGACATGTATCACAGACACCATAGGTAGGATAGAGTTTCTCTTTGGCATCAGCTTAAGTCCAGCTCAATACTATCAGATAGGACCCTCCAGCACCCCCCCAAAAAAGGTCACATTCAAAGCACGGAATTCACAAGACGGAATCAAATAAGAGGTTCTGAATTCTATAATAGAAGGGAGTCAACTGTTTAGGAATAAGTATTCATCCTGATTCTCGACAACTAAAAGTGTGAAAGAAGCTACTCTATTTAAGTTATCTTTAGCATCTCGTAGAGACAGCTTACTTGTCCTGTTCAGCTTGCTTCTCATCCAACCATTTGCTGAGTTTATCACCAAGACCCAGAACCTGAAAGCTCAGAAATTTTATTTTATAAGGCCAGTCTAGGATCAAACAAGAATTTTGCAAATGAGCCAAAGAGAGATACAGCCAACTAAAATACTCCAGAAAGTTTTACCTCATCTATCCTATCTTTTGGGATCCAGGATTTGTCTGTTTCCCATCTACGCACAATCTGCAGTTACGGGAAAGGAGTCAGTGCAGCTTTTATGAAGCAAAGGGGAAAACACACACGTATATCTAATCACCAAAGCAAAGAAGAATGTTCCGAAATCATAACAACTACCAGCTGTAGCACGTACCTCTGCCAGCTCACTCAAATATTTTCTTGCGACCTCCACTGCTGCTGGACGAGCAGTCATTTCATCCAATCTAATGCGAACAGACATACATCAGGTATAAATCTCTAGCTAAACGAACCCTCCTTTTTACTATTTATATATGAAACAAACCTGAAAAATATAATATCACCAATAGCTTTTAACATATTGAGACGTTTTCCAAACTCTCCAGCAGTAGCATCCTCCCCATCCATATATAGCCATTCTTGAACCTGAGCAGAACAAGATACTTTGAGGATTTCAATTAACAGAAGAAAACAAGAAGAAAAAATTTCAGTGTAATGAACTACCTCCTCAAGCTTCCCAATGAATGATTGCCGCTCTTCACTTGTTGAAACTATTTCAACCTCTCCCAATGATTCAATCTAGTAAAGATAAAATGATAAGAGGTCAGCAGGTTGTTAACTATAGTAATTGACTGTAGATTCATCATGTAGCAAACTGAATGACAAAAATCATTTGCACAATTTCCCCGTTCCCAGACATAGAGCAGATAAAGATGTAATGCAACACAATAGTGAAAGGTAATTACCAGATCGGATACCACAATATAACTTGCCTATCAACCATTCCCCCCCCCCCCCCAGTCCAACAAAAACGAAAAGCAAAGCAAAGTTTGACACACTTTGTTATGGACCAACAAGATATGAGTACAGAAGTAATCAAACAGTGAAACCATACACTTGCTGCCCCAACTTAGAAGAGTGATCGGCATAAGAAGCAGCTGTAACAGAAATAAGCTCTACAAATATGAATTTCCTTTACCAAAAACAGTTAACTGAAGATTTTTGCACAGCAAGTCTCCTCTATGAGATTTTTTTTTTTTTTTTTTTTGTGGGGGTATCCTATGATTTACATCACTTCAGGGAAGAAGATAGCAAACCCATCACTGAATAGCTCGCAACCAGTGGATATGGTCAAGAATATTCTGTCATCCCTTTCCAACTATTAGACCCAACAGGTGGTTGCAAGCAGTTCTCCAGATTAACTTTGCTCTCCTTGATCTCCTAAAGCTCAATGAACCTCGAGATGCAAACCATTTCTCTTCTTCTCTTTTTTTTTTTTCTAAGAAAGTGGTATTTGAGTTTACACCACTAAAGGCAGAGACTCAGGTTCAAACAAAAATTTCAATTTATTGATCCTCTTTGACTCCTCGAAAAATATCCTTACAGTGACAACTAATGGAAGTATCATAATAAGGTCAGCAATCAAGCAGTGTCTTAAGCTGTTCAGCAAGATGTTTGATAGATGACATTCAAAAGAAGCACTTGAACCTTTTCTCTAGTAGAGTATATGTATCCTTCCAGATCGTTTTTCAATTCTTCTGTCCTCCTTCGCTCTGCGTCTTTCTTCTTAAGTTCTGCCAGCTTGCGCTGGGCATCAGCCAGAGATGCTTCTGAAAGAGACATTCCTGGGCCACTTGTCTTCTCAAATACCTGTATATATGTAAAGGATTAAGAAAACATGATGTGCCCAACGAAAGGAAGAAAGGAGGAAGGTACTTTTACTGACAGGTTAACCTTACTGGCAAGGAAGATTTACCTTCAATGATACCCTAAAAGTCCTTTTCTTCAATTTCTTTTCTGTAACCTGTGCAATAATTTCTTGTTTTGCACTGGAGTTTGATGCATTATCTGAGCTACCGTCATTGGGCAGATTGGCACTACTTTCATCAGCCAAATCTCCAGTCCCAGCTTCAGCTGCAGAAGCTTCAAGTGATACATTTGCAGACGCAGTGGAGTTCTCCACAGTCAGATTCTTTTTAGGAACGTCTACCCATTCAGATATCTCAATAACAGCTTCTGCACGATCTAATGTTAGAACTCCACTTCTACTTAAAGAGAAATGTAGGTTAGCCTTGATGGGGGAAGAGAGATTCCGAGATGAATATCTGAGAACCAAACCAGAAACAGATTAAGTGTCAAGAAAAGACAATAAGTTTAATTAACAGTGCACAGAGTACAAAGTAACAACTCAAATTTGTCTATGCTACATATGTACAAGTCCTTTACCTCTCAGTGGTATTTGACAAACCAGAGACGTCATACTTAGCAAAAGCAGGTGAAGAGACACCAGGGGGCATTAAGTCAGTATTCTCATAGGACAGAGATACCTCGAAATCTTTGTTATGAATGAAGGATCGGAACATCTGCGGCGAAGTAAAGGTACTTTAGTATCTATTTTTTCCATCACATGTTGTCCTTTGGTTGGATCGTGATGAAGTTCAAACTTGAAAGTACCATGTCATTAAGTGAATTACCTTACTAGGAACCTTCTTCATACGCGGCACAAGGACTTGCTTTGTGCTTTCATCTTTAACTAGATCAGCTCCATCCAACTCCATGACATAACCATATGTAGATCCGTCAATCATCCCCAATTTTCTGTTTAACTTAATTCCATCACTTACATTTGCTGCATGCAAAGCAGCACCAAGAACTGTAGCCTCATCGGCATCCAGATGTTTGTCCAGCTCTTTCCTTCCAAGGAATTCTTGAAGCTTAGCCTGTGAAGGTTAGATCAAAATCAAAAAGACCATTTTAGCCACAGATCAGCTTTCCAGAAACAACTTCCGATAAAATAGAATTATAACCTGCAACTTTGGAACTCGGGTGGCACCTCCAATTAATTCCACGGCATATATCTCATCAGCTTTCAAACCAGAACTCTGAAGGACTTCTTTGAGAGGAACAAGAGCTTTCTCCCAAAGGTCTTGACAGAGCTCTTCAAACTTCTCACGACTTATAGAACTCCTAAAATGACATTAGTTAACAATGGACAAAACTATTTAGCAGCTTTTCAACTTTCTTAGCACATGTTCCATATTAAAGACAAAAGAAAAAAAAATGAAAAAACACGTATACGAAACAGTAATCCAAATGAGAATTTAAGTCTCATCTTTGGATTACCTAGATCACATTATCATTACCCAAAGAAGATGTGCGGCACCTAGCAAGCCAAACTAACTTGTTATGATATCAGCTGAGCAACAAGCTTAGAGCAGAGCTCGAATGAAGCACCACAAAACTAGCGGCTAGAAACCTATTCTGGCATGAACGAATAGCAGGTCTCTAACAACAGCAGGTCCAAAAACAAGACCCTATACAGACGCTACTATTAGCAGGGATAGCACGTTCAACGAGCAATTATTTTTTTGTATTGTTTCAAAGGAGCGAACAAAGACACAAACATAGAGACGATACTTCTAAATTTCTAATAAATGACACACCTTTTGATTCTTATAGACCATCCAACTATCGAAGTGAATGCTTTGAAGCAAACGTGGTGTGGTACCAGCTTAACCTAGAGGGGATTTGCTCTAATTCCATCATACAAGTGAAAAGGGACTTCTTAGCAACCCGCGAAATTCTATAGATCATCCTCCAAAGAATTCGTTTTTTTGTTAAGCAAACCAAGCAAATGTTTAAGTGGAAATATATGCTCAATAACCCATGGCAACACACACTACAGGTTCTTCTATTATTATAGTTTTTGTGTACATGAGTACATGGACCCCTAAATTTAGTTGAAATATAGGAACATAAAACTTATTTGAATAGCCAAACTAGTTTAAGGAATAAGAACATGAAGCACTCAAAACAGTGATAATATGCTTCTAAATAGCAGTACAGCATAAGCAATCAAAGCTAGTGCAAAATCAAAAAATTGACGAACCTGAAATCACGATCATCATAGATAGACTCCACCGAAATGGGAGCAACTGAATTCGCACTCAAAACCTCTTTAGTACGCTTAACTTGCTTCTTCAACTTCGCCATTGCTTTTGGAGACTTCCTCACATCAACCCCATTTCCTAGCTGCTTATTAAACTCATCAGCAAAGTACTCCACCAATCTCAACTCCATATCTTGACCCCCAAGCTCAGCATTCCATCTCACGTCCCTAACCTACACCCAAATCACAACAAAACCACATTTTACTCCATACACGAAAACCAATCCAAAAAAACAACAATGCAAACAAACGCGCATGTGTTACCAATGCAAATAAAAGGCAATGCAAATAAACACCAATACAAACAAACTTGCAATGTGTTACCAATGCAAATAAAGGGCAATGCAAATAATCAGCAACCAAATAACCCACAATGTGTAACCAATGCAAATAAAGGCCAATGCAAATAATCGCCAAACCAAATAACACGCAATGTGTTACCAATGCTAAAAACGAGCAATGTGTTGCCAATGCAAATACACGCCAATGCTGATAAACGAGAAATATATTCCAATCACAAAAGTAAAAATAAACTTAAAACCGATCAGCATAAATGGAAATAACCACGAAATCCAAAACATACATGGAACTGATTTGCGGACACTGTCTTCCCAAACTCCTTAGTCTGATACGCCGAAAAATGAACAAGAGCAGCATAAGTAGAGGTAGCACCCATATCATAAAAAACCACAAATTTCGACTCATTCCCTTCAAACTTCTTATCAATCCCATACTGCAATGCAGCTCCAGAATGCTCATTAATCAACGCCAACACATTAACCCCCGCCAATTCCGCCGCCTGCAACACGCCTTTCCTCTCCGCCTGCCCAAAATACGGCGGCACAGTGATCACAGCATCCCTCACCGCCACTCTGGAGTGAAATTCCGCCAAATCCAACCCATAACTCAAAACCATCCCAATCACCTCCTCGATCGAGTAAACCCCGCCATCATCCACAACCACATTCGCCACTCCCCTACCCCGTTCCTCGACTATCGGGTAGGGGAGGTACGCGGACTGCATTTTTTGTTTACACAAAGAAAACGGTTTTCCAATCAAATCCCGGGTAAAGGCGAACACTTTATCCGGGTACCTGGCGATCAACCCGGCCGCCTCCTCCCCAATCAACCGCGCTCCCGAATGGAACGCGAGGAGATTGGGGGTCTTACGCTTCGACATTTCATTGATTGCGATTGAAATTGGGGTTTGCCCTGGTTTTAAATTTACGACAGCGATTTTGATCCATTCTGAGCCTAGATCTATGCTAATTACCGCTGATTCTGATCTAATTGCTAAAATTACCATCATAAGTAACGTAATTCCTCCTAATTTGTTCATCGTCATCTTGGGAAATTAAATTAAAATTAGGGTTTGATTAGATTTGATTTGATTTAATTTAATTTGGGGATTTTTTGATGCATAGTGAGAGTTTTAAGAGGGGTTTTGGGAAGAAGATGAGTACGTGGAAAGTTACAAGGTCATTGGAGCCAATTGGGAGGTGACACGTGGGGGGTAGGACACGTGGCGAGGTTTTATAAGGTGGGTGTGTTGTTAAATTCTGTTTTGTTTGTTGATCATAGGAAACTTCAGGAGTGTCCAAATATGGTCTAGAGTCATGAGTGTGAAGCTACCAGAAATAAATACTCCAATTATGTAGATTTTAGATATGTGTATGTATGTTTTCATAAGTTAATGAATATTTTATGATTCATTAAATGCTAAAAGTAAATTTTCTTAAAAAATAAAACATCTACTATAATAATAGCTATGTCAACTTAAGTTGTCTCAACAATTCTCAAAAAAAAAAAAAAAAAAAGTTGGCTCAACATCATTCTTAAAAAGTAAATTAAAAAGACAATTAACTTGGATTAGTAATTGCAATCTCTGTCTTGAGCAAGTTGAATTTAAATCGTTAACAAATAAAGGAGAAAAATCTACATAGAGCCGTCAGGCACACTCAACTAGTGCTTCATTACCTAGTTTTTTACGTAGTATCGTTCTCTACCCATCTTCTTATTCTAATATATCTTGTTATGTCAATATAGATGAAAGGGAGATCATAGGGAAGAATGGTGTGTCTTTTTAATGTAGTAAACGATGGTACGTAAAAGCTTGAGAAAATTAGTCTGATTTGAAATGTGCGCACAAAGTCGATTATAAAAATCGAACCTTTAATTTTTTAATTGAGGTAATTAAGGAAATTCTTACCAATTGATCTAGTTGTTTTCGTAAGTTTAGTAAATTTAGTACTACCATATAATTTACTCAACTTATCAACTCATGAGTTATGACTTCGCAAATGAAATTAGAGGGTGTTTGGTACAAGGATTTTTGGGTCTAGGAAAGGGATTCATTACCCTCGTTAC
>CAAKMY010112483.1:1574-24654 GCA_901111285.1 Corrigiola litoralis | reverse complement strand
TGGCCATGTTTGGTAAATGGTTTTTTGGTTGGCTTTTGGCTTTTTATTTGGTGAAACAAGCCAACATAAGTGTTTGTTAAATGGCTTTTGAGCAATTTTTTTCTTTACTTTTGGCTTTTAGACCACTTTATAACTAAAAAGCGGATTAATTCCAACTAATTTTAGCAAACACTTTTCATTCCAACCAACCACAACAGCCAACCATTCCAGCCGGTCTAAACAACCAACTTATTCCGACCGGTCAAATAAGCCGACAATTCAAACCAACCGCCAACCACCAATTACTACCAAACAAGGCCTATATTTAAGAATTGAAAGGAATGAAATAGAGGGTTTTAGACTCAGAAAACCATGGAGATAGGGTTTCTAAAGTGGACAAAGTAGCCACTTGAGTTGAGTTTATATAACTCATGTACTTTGTAACACTTTCTTACAAACTGTATGCTCTCTGTAACTCTCAAACTTAAACCAATTAACACTCTTCAAGTACTTATATTGCACTTTAAAGTTGCTCATAATAACAATAAATCACTTTATAATCACCAAAACTTTCAACAAATAAAACCCTTTTCTTCACTTTTTGAACAAGAGCAAATAGTGGACATGGGTGGTGCAGTTGAGCAAGAAGAGGAGAAGTCAAAGGCTTTTGATTTGAATGATTATGCCATCATTAAGGAAGGTGAAGCTGAGATTCTTATGCATCGGAATAACCAAGTGTTTTTCAATAAAACCCAGGTTGGTTTTTTTGTGTTTTTTTGGTTTATTTTGTGTAAAGATTGAATCTTTGAATTGGGTTTTTTGTGTTATTGCGAATTGGATATTTTTTTTGCAAATGGGTGTGGTTTTTTGTTGTTCTTTTGTGGTTTAATGTGTTTTTTGGTCCCTTTTTAATGAGGTGATGTTGTAGAATGTGATTATTTGTTGTGTAAGTTGGTAAAGGTTGTATCTTTTGGACTTGGTTGTATGATTGTTGTGTATGGGCTTATTTAATTTGGCAATGTTTGTGTTTGTATGAGTTGGTGAGTTATGCAATTGATGAAAGGGTTGCAATTTATTAGATTTCTTATGGTGTGTGCTGATAGTGACCAAATTGAAGAAATTTACCATGGTACTGAATTACTCCTAGGTAGCTCAGAGGATTTGGTATGGACTAATAGATAGTTGAGATTGAAGATTGCAAATTTAAGTAAGTGTAGTGTTTAATTTTTGCATAGGTTGGGAGTTTAGTGCATTGGACTGATGTTCTAGTTTGCTGGTGTTATTGTTGAGTGCAAAAGGTTGTGTGATTGCTGAGTATGGTGTAGAATGATCAGTGTTTGTTCGTTTTTTGATTCCGCGTGGGCGTTGCAGCTTGTTCTAGAAATTGTTGGACTGGTGTTGGTCAATTAAAGGTTTGGTAATGTCAGTGTTGCTGATATGTTTGTTAGTCGTCGCCTCCGACTCATATGAAGTTATTGTGAGCTGAGTTGCTTGGTAGCAGGTGTAGACTTGAGCCTGATAACTATCTGTTGTGATTGTGAGTTGTGATCGTGTACATTATATTATTGTGGTAACATATTATTTTTGAAAATCAGGTTAATAATCGGGATATGTCAATCGCTGTTCTGAGGACATTTATAGACAAACGTAAACAAGAGCATGAAGCATTTGTTTCAAGAAAAGCAAAAGGGCCACCTAAAACTTCCGAACAAAAGTCTGATGCCCCTGCTACTGAGAAGGCGCCAGTGGAGTTGGAGGCTAATGCTGACAAAGCCAATGGACTTCATGATGGTAAATCTGCTGAAGCGGTATCCGAGGATGCTTGTTGCGGCCCTGCAGCTGAACCAGTTAAAACCACAGAGACAAAGGTTCGACGGGAGATTAAGGCGCCAAGGGTTCTCGAGGTATCACTTTTTGGTCGGATTTTCACAATTTTGAACTTATATTTCATCTATCTTGTGATATTTATATTAGTTTTTTGGGGGCCAAATATATAGGCCTTGTCTGCCTCTGGTTTAAGAGCTCTGAGATATGCACGTGAAGTGGAGGGCATTGGTCAAGTTGTTGCCCTGGACAATGATAAAGGTTCTTTCTTTTTTCTTCTGCCCATGAATTGTGTCTGATTCCTGTATTTTACCTTTATCAATGCTGGGGTGGGAGGCTCCTTTGGCTTAATCTATTTAGTGCTAAATGGCTCCATGGTCAGTTTCTCATGTGTTCTGTTATGGTTCTGTGATTGATCAATGAAGATGTCATAATTGTTTTTTCTCATATACATATGTATGCTTTTAGCTTGTTAAAATCTTGGGTTTTGCATGTGAACTGCCAGTAACGAGTTGAAGATTATTGTTCGTTATAATTTATACCTTGTTTTGCAGCTTCTGTTGAAGCATGCCGGAGAAATATAAAATTTAATGGTTCAGTGGCATCTGCAAAGGTGGAGTCAAACCTCACTGATGCTCGGGTCTATATGCTCACTCATCCCAACGAGTTTGATATGGTATGCTTGTACTTTTCTAAACGCTTTACAGACCCAAGAATGCATTTTTGTGATATCTTCTTGTATTTGGTGCTTGCTATGCTTGAATATGAATACGCACGGACCATGCTCACATGGCGATTCACCTGCTTTGTTTACTGTATTGATCCCTTATCTCGTTTTTTTAAAGATAATTCTTGGAACATTCTGAATGAGATTTTTTATTTCTATTTTCCTTCTTTTCTGGAGACTTTTTCATAGTGAATAACTGTTATTTTCTTTCTCTGTGTAGCAACTGTAATTTGTGTTTTCTCCTGTGTAACCTCAAATACTTGTTCTAATTTGCTTTCAGGTTGATCTTGATCCATATGGTTCACCCTCTGTGTTCTTGGACTCTGCCATTCAATCTGTTGTTGATGGAGGCATGCTTATGTGTACAGCCACTGATATGGCAGTGCTGTGTGGGGGTAATGCGGAGGTTTGCTATTCGAAGTATGTAGGCATCCTCTTAACTTGTATCTGTTGAGATTTTGTGGACTGTTTGGTAATATCGTTATGCTGATTTTTCTTTATTAACAGATATGGTTCAATTCCCTTGAGAGCTAAGTATTGTCATGAAATGGCTTTGCGAATTTTGTTGGCCAGCATTGAGGTATGTGTAGTTGGATTATTGTAATGATTTAAAGTTCCTATCGTCACTTGGGTCATTTCGTGAAGAACTTTAGTCTGAACCTTGTTCACTGTGCTGTGTTCAGATGGAGTACAAGCCCTAGTTTTCTTTTTTCGTTTGTGATTGTCTGCTTAGAGGGTTGGAAGTTGCAGTGCTACCCACCTAAATAGGCATTTGAACTCTGCTCTTGAAAATATTTTTAGATGTTGGAACTAGGTCCTTCATAGTTTAAGGCTGGAATGTAGATTATGAAAGAAGTATATGGTCTAAATTTAGATGCGGAGGACATTGTGGAGTTGCTTTCAGCTACAAATTTCGAATGACCTTCTGTTGATTTTGGCAGCAAGATGTGTGCTTTTGTGATGTTACAGGAGCAAAATCTATGATCTGAACTACAAGTTAGCTAGACTGTCGTTAACATACAATAGAGTTCCTTTGCTTGCGTCATTGTAATAAGGAAACATTTTTCTGCACTTATCCGAGACTTAAGCTTTATTTAGTGTGTGTTGTCTTGATGAGAACTCATACACAAATTCCGTTCAACCAAAGCAATTGGAGAGAAAGTGAGAGAGATATGACTAGAGTGGAAGAGTCAAGAGTTAAAAAGAGTATGGCTCTAATTTCTCACAAATGGCGTAATTGTGGCTTTGGTGGAGGCTCTTTCTGCTGCCCCACCATTTTGTCTTTCCTCTCCAATCCTCTTACAAACTTGAAGGTGACCTTCTTTGTCCCTGAAGTTTTGAAAAATCATGAAAAACAATTCATCTAGTGATGAATATAAGTGCTATTGCAATTCGTGTTCACGAACGTGTAGAAAATGTGGTTTTGAGGAACTATATGTGTAATCCTAGCTGCAGATAAGGTCAACATTGAAGTAAGACATTATAATTCAACCAGAGTTTCTTCAATTTCCATCATTGTTTGGTGGCGTTTTAATTTGAATTTTCTCATTTTATGTTGAGCAAGTCATGATTTGGATGATCCTGAATGTTCTTATTTACTGTGTTATGCAGAGCCATGCAAATCGATATAAACGGTATATTGTTCCCGTACTTTCAGTGCGAATCGATTTTTACATTCGGGTCTTTGTTCGTGTGTACAGGTCCGTGGCTTATCTCACAATTGGAATGTTGTATTAGCTTCAATCTTTTAAAGCAAGTGACTTAACCTGTTGTCTTCAGTACTGAATAGTGGCTTCTTATCTTGTTTATTTCATTTTCAGTTCTGCAAGCGCCATGAAGGAGACACCACTTAAATTATCATATGTGTACCAGTGTGTTGGATGCGATTCTTTCCATCTACAGCCACTAGGGAGAACTGTCTCCAAGGTACCCTTCCAAAGTTCCAGTGATAAATAAGTAGTAGTATGTTTTTATTGGTAATGACAATGTTGAAGGCAGGGTGGGGGGTTCGCACTTTGGTTGCAAATATGAAGTATATGGATTGGGTAACGTTGTGTTTTTATCGATTCTATCTTTTGTTGACATCTCTTATTCTTTATGCCAACTTGTGCTACTAGTGTTATTTTGCTGGGGGGGAGACGTAAAAACATATTTCCAATTCATTTGCTGTTAGATTAAGATAGAGCGATAGGCATTATGTACTATATTTCCACAGCATAACATGTTGTAAATCATTCACCACTTTTCCTACCTTGCATTGTGTCTGAGTTGAGCACTTTTTAGACAAAAAATGCTTCAATATAGAGAAAGAGTCTCCACTAATGATGTTTTTGCTAGAGCTGTTATCCAAAGCACCATTACCTGATATCTCTCGCTGTTTCTCTTTTTGAGGAGTACACTATTGCGATAAATAGAGTGGCTGGGAGGTGTTATTTCTGTAATTCCTTTTTCTGTTAGTGTATTTCTAAATTGTTTAATTTGGTTACTTTGTGTCTGAAGAACAACAGCGTGAGATACTGCCCTGGTTATGGTCCTGTTGTTCCTCAAGAATGCTCTGATTGTGGCAAGAGATTCAATATGGGCGGGCCTATTTGGTCAGCTCCCATACATGATCAGGAGTGGGTGACCTCCATACTATCGGATGTGAAAGCTATGAAGGATCGCTATCCTGCATATGATCGCATTGTTTCATTGTTGACAACCATCTCAGAGGTTTGTTTTCTGGTCTTAGATACGCTGTTACAACTCCTTAGTTCTTCATCATTTGAACTTGAATAGCTGCTTACACGAGCCTATGTGGCTTCTCTGTAATTTTTTTGGTACGCTCCTCTCTATTTCTTATATGCTGTCTGTCATGTGCAGGAACTCCCTGATGTTCCGTTATTTCTGTGCTTGCACAATCTTTGTGGAACATTGAAATGTACATCTCCTTCAGCTGTAATATTCAGATCTGCTGTGCTAAACGCCGGATATCGCATATCGGGAACGCACGCCAGTCCACTGGGTCTCAAAACGGATGCTCCCATGAATGTCATTTGGGACATTATGCGCTGCTGGGTTAGTACCTCGAAATCCCTCCAATATCTTGTAATACACCAGCAGTGTGTTTGGGTATTAAATTTGGAGGGAAGGGGAGGGGAGAGAAAGAGAGCAAAGAGGAGAGAAGGGGAGGGAGGGAGGAGGTGGACTTCCATTTCCCCTCTAAATTTCTCCAATTTGGAAGGGATTTGGTTTATCAAAGGAGGGAGAGAAAATAGATCCCTTCTTCTCCCTCCCTTTCCCTTCCCGAATCCACAATCCAACAAGGGGAATTAAAACCCTCACTCACCTTTCCCTCCCATCTCCTCCAAATCCCCTTAAGACATTGTTCCTAAACTTTGAATAGAAGGAAGTTTTGTCATGACTTTACATCTGACTGTATTTTTTGGTCCTGACTCCTTAAAGGATGGTTCTACAATAGCTACTCTTTTACTATAGGCACTGAAACTTTTTAATTTTAATCATTGGTTTATCAGAAGGGTCAAAATTAATGGTTATATATATTTATCTGTTGGACTGTTACAGTGGCAACACTGTTTTTGTTGTCATTATACAATTGTCCCTCTTCAAAGATATGCATTTTCTTTATTTTCCTATTCTAAGAATACAGTTTCGTATTTAACTGAGGCAAGATGTCTATCCTCTGTAGGTGAAAAATCACCCAGTTAAACCGCAGTCTCCTGATCAATCAGGTTCTGTGATACTCTCCAAGGAACCGGAAATTCAGGTAACAATCCTATCTTTCATCTCCTCCCCTCTTTGGATATTTATAAATTTTATCTCATGGTCTGCCGAATCATACCTACCAGGCCAACTTCACTCGAGCAGTCGCCTCACTTAGCAAGGCGCAAGCAAAGAAAGTTGCTCGTTTTCTACCAAACCCTGAAAAGCATTGGGGTCCAAAGCTCAGGGCTGGCCGTCAGGTAACTAGCAAACACGTCTCTCTATTGGGTCCTGAGGCCATAAATGGTTCTGCAAGCCATGAAGAAGATGAAGAGGGTAATGCTAAGCGACAGAAGACTGACAATGCTGCCTCTGATTTATGACCTTGAAAATCCATATTTACACTTCTTTCTAAAGTATGCTTCCATGTACCCCTACAGGGGATGGCGGGGGGAACTGATGGGAAGTTCCAGGGGATGAGGCCATCCTATCATGCGGACGATAGTTTCCTTTCCTTTATTTGTTTGGCTTGGTCATTGTGCCGTTTTTGGAATAGGTCAATTATAGATTTTATGTCTACATGTAACTTTCACTTTCAATTGACTGTAACAAAATTTTGCACCTGTTTGTATGATTCTTTATACGTATAATACAAGCAATTGATAGCTTATATAAGTTGATATTGAGCCCCTAGGCTGACGGATGATTTTGGTTTGCTTCTTGTTGAGAACTTGGCTCGGATAATCGATGATTATGTTAAGCTCTGTGTTACATAAAGCCAAATAAATAAATAAATCGATGTGTAACTACGCTATTTTTTTGGGTGAAGAGAGTTTCCAAGATTTGCTTAAGGTAAAGCCTCATTAAGTGAGATGTTTTCAAGCCATGCTGGGCAAGCTCATTTCCTGCTTCCTTCCAGCTATGCCAGTGCCCTTAACTGGTCACTTCAATCTACCTTTCAGTACAGGTACTGTCTGAATCGCCACATACTACATCGATGATCAGCTCAGTTCTCTCTGAGCTCTTTATGCTATCACAATGGGAGGGAGATCTATCAAATACTTAAGGATTTACTAGTTTTAAACCTGGGGGATCTTGTTCAGATTAGTGCTTTTCTGATTAGGCCTTGCCCTTGAAAAGAATGCTCAGTATCAAGCAGAAGTGTACTCTGCACCAAACATTGACAGCAAAGTCACAGTAGCCAAACTGAAGCCGAAAAGTATGATTTATTATAATAAAACTCATAACATTATGAAGACCAATGTAATGGTAGTATTACATTCATCAATCCAGAAATATTGATAGACTGATCGAAAAATGTCAGAAGAAAAAAATGCATAAGTAAATACCAAGTATAAGAGCAGTTACTAATCTGTATTAAGCCGAGCTCTGACTCGGATCAAACAAAGTCAGGCAATGGGCAGCACAAGAGGAATTGTATGACATAAAGACAAGGTTATAACTCAAACTCTCCATTCAATAAGGTCTGCGGAAATATGAAGATGTATCGGTATGAACTCACGAGTCGCTCATCTACTTGGCATCGCCGTTGGCTGCTTTTGTGGGTGGGTTGAGCTCGTCCCATGCTTCAATCCATGTGACCATGGCATCAGCGAGCTTGTCGAAGTAAGGGTCGACCTTGGATAGCTTTTCCTTAACCTGCTTGGCGAGCTCACGGTAGCACTGCTGAACAGAGGTGCATTCCTTTGGAATGACAGCAGATTGGAAAAAGGGGATGATCTCTTCTTGCCAGAAAATGCCCTTGTACTCTTTCCTCAAGTTGGTGAATGGGTTGCTAGCCTTGCTGTGGAAGATGTAGGGAAGACCAGTCTTCACTCCTAGTCCCAAATGGTCACAGATAACCTATACCAAAAATCAAACAAATTACATGGTCACTCAAAGTTAAACTATGCCAAGCAAAACTTGAGAATGTCCATTCCATTAAAGGCTCCACCAATTTGTTTGGACGGAAAACAATAGACGCACCTTAATGCACCATCCAGCCCACATGTCGTCGTAACGACCGATGGGTTGTCCATCGCCCATAAGCCCGAAGTACATGGCAGGGCCGATGAGATCACGGTCAAAAGCCAGGTTCATACCACACATGGGGAACAATGTGCTCTTGGGGATAGTCAGAACAGCATCAACATACCTGAGGTGTCATAATCAACAAACACATTAGCCAAAAGATCACTAAAAAGCACAAAACTGTTTGACGAGCGGGTCCTCCAGAAAGCTTACCTAGTGTTCCTCTCAAGAGGCTTGACAAGCTGAGTGGGTGCATCATAATCAGGGATATTGAGCCAGAGACCATGAGAGACAGCAGTAGGAACACCCTCACGTAGACTGAAGGGGTATCCACGGACAAAGTCAGCACCCTCACGGAATGGATCATACAAAGTGTTGAAGAAGAACGGGGTTGATGGGCAGAGTAGGTTCTTAATGTGCTGCGAGAGAGCATCAATATCTTTGCCCAAGGGGTCCTTGGCAACCTATGCATCAAACAAGAAGACTCAGTAACATCATTCTGCTGTGTATTACAGTATATTGGTCTACTGACAGCTACAACAGAAAGGATCACATATTCAGTCATTCAGAGTAAAATATAAATAACTTGTAGATTGAAGGGTCACCTTACATAGGTTTAATAAGAGATTTCAGGAGAATTGAGTAAGATTTATGAATAGAAGCGTCAAAACCTATGTATAAAATACCAATCAAGATCCATAACAGCTACTCAGCTAGGATTATAATCATTACTAACATGATGGATTCACCCAATTCTTGATAAGTATAATAACAAAGTATTGTTGCACAAACCATCGACATCAAACAAAGGCAATCTTATGACTCAAGCTTTTAGTATTGCTAAAACTTAATTATTAGATTGTAGTTCTTAAACATGATATCTTCCTAATACATCAGGATTGGCAGCGTCTCCAATGCAATGTAGTAGCTATAGTTACACTCTTTGCTCGATCCAATGTATTTTATCAAGTCAAAACAAAGACCCATCCTTTTCCCCCATAAATAAAATAAATTAAATTGAATGGAGTTAGCTAGAAAACCAATATCTTAGACTCTTAGTCATGGAAAACAATGGCAACACACCAGATGCACCATTCTAATAAAATCCAACAGAGGTACACCAAATTGCAATCGTCCTCACATTGAAAACGAAAGCGAAGAAGCCATAAAATGCCATCTGTAAATTGTCGTTCTAAAAGGTGCAAGATCTAGCGCAAATGGTTCCTAGGTGATGACCAAAAGCGTGTTACTTTTGCTACGATGATTATTATTTGTTAAAGCAACTGAAACCATTAGATGTCTCATTAACTCCTCAAATTCAAAAACCATATTCGTCAATGCTAGAAAGTAACAATACAAATTTTTCAATGCGCAATTAATTTGTAAGAACATTAGCGATGTAAAAGCTTAAAAGTTGAATAAACATATCGTGTTAATCATACGTATGCAGCAGGAGACCACCTTGTCCAATAGTGCAAAAAATAACAAATAGTGAAAGTGATATGGTTTAATAACATTCCTAATCTCACCACTTATAAAAAAAACCATTTTCCTGGTCAAAAACACAAAATATATTAAGGAGACTGTTTAATTGAAACTTGAGTATAGACATATCCACAAATTAAGTCCAAATGGTCATTTTTTATCTACAATGAACACAAGGTAATCACTTTAAGCCAAAAAGTGCCGCTTTCAAAAGTTTTGGTCTCACGCTAGACTTTCTGGGTCAAAAAAATCAAATTTGTATGTGATCATCAAATTCCTCATGGCAAAATCATGTAGAACTTACATGCAACACCTAAATAAATCAAGACCTCAACTTTAAGCCGTAATGTAGACAACCAAAAACCAAGATCAAAACACAAAACCAAATCAGAAAACATGTACTTTCACGGAAAATTGGCTAGGTTTTTTTCCAAAATTCCCAAAAAGAACACATTAAGCACTATAATCAGCCAAATGTAAACAACCAATGCACATCACAAGAAAACATAAGCGCAAACCAAAATTAATCAAACAATCATACACAAAAACATAAAGGATATAAAAAGAAAGAGAGGCGCATACAAAGCAATCATCATCGATGGTGTAGATATACTTCTTCTTGGAAACCATGTAACCAAAGCAACGGCAAGCAGAATCCTTAAAGGAGATACAACTAGCCTTAGGACCCAACATCCTGTTAATATCATCCCTGTTATATAGTTCATAATCAAACCCTTCAGGAACCTTAATCTTCTTTGTAGGATCACCATCTTGTACAATGATCAAATGGTACGGTTGAAAGAATGGCCTCCACATCTCAAGAAAATCAAGGTTTCTTATCGTTGGAATAACAATGTCTAGCTCATCTTTTAACAATGCTGTTGTCGACATTGTTGCAACACAGAAAGAAAAAGTGTTCGACGAGAAGTTGAAGAAAATGTGAAGAGTTAGATACGAGGAAGAGTTGAGTTAGGAGTTTATGAAATTTATAGTGTTACGTTTATTTTTTGGTGTATAATAATGTTTGTAGTTTTATCTTATGGTTTGCATGAATGTGACGTACATATAAGCAAGAATTTGTAGGGGGGAAATTATGTACGTGGTGGCACGTGATTGGACACGTGGTTTTGGTGGTGAAGTCTCCTTTAATTAAGGGTGTTTTTTGGGAGGGGAGAGGAGTGAGCGTTTTTATTGGGGGCCTACTTTTATGGTCTTATGTTAAAATTGAAAATGGAAAATTATTTTTTGTAGGCAAGAATTTCTCAATGGATGAAGATTAAATTTGGGTGATCGATATGGATATTGGTGGATGGAATATGAGGAAATTAATGGAATGTAGTCAACAAGGATTTTAGGCCACACGGAACGGACTATTTTTCTTCATTTTAGAAGTATGGATAGTGATTGGTGATGGAAAATTGCTAATGTTGCATTAGATATGATTTTTGTTTAAATTAGTCTCTATTATGTTTTAGTTTTTGTAAGTTTGTATTTGTCATCACTAAATCATAATCTTTAAAACAAATGTCAATTAGATATATGTATCACACTTAATATTAGTAAATCATACTATAAAGACTATAAGAGAGATAGGAAATAAGGGATCGAAAAATATCAACAACAACAATTCAAAAAAAGAAAAAAAAAAAGAAGGGGCGATGAGCAATAACCAAAAATGCTTTCCTTCCTTTTCTTTTCCATAATCTCATTTAAGTCGTTACACTTAAAACCAAACAAGAAAGTAATATGGTCATGAGCTATGCACATAAATGGACATAGCTAGAGAATGGTGATATCAGTGCTAAAATTAAACGTTTATGTCTCACATGATACAACAACCACCCTCATGATTTCTTTCTCATTAAGATGACATTTATGGATTTCACATTCATGTTACTAGCCCTCGTATGCATTAATGTGTCAAGCTTACTAGCTAGCTAGGCTATTCCATATAACTGTTACTTTGAAGTCGAGACAATATGATCAATAAATCAATGAAAACCAAGGTCATGTAGTCCGATGCATTCCACCAAAGTTACAAGTTTGGCAACAAACGAAATGACAAATTGGATGTGGCCCTGTTGACATTTTATAAGGTATTAACTTTGCATTACTCCTTTGTTGAGTTTAACATTTGCTCCGTTGTACAGAAAATCGATAATGGGAGTATAGTATGCTGTGGAAACTGTGGAAGTGTCAACAATAACATCCAATAAATTCTAGGACATGTTGCATTGCGAGGCAAAAAGAACAAGAAAATTAATTGTTTATAAGATAATGGAGAGACTCTATAACTCCTTTTGCATGGTGGAGTATTACTGAGAAAGTTGGCATTTGATTGCTTCCACAATCAGAAGAAGTATTTGACGGGCAATAACTATAGTAGAATATTCTACATATATAGAATAGATGATTTCACAATTACTCAAAGTCTAAAACTTGTGAAAATCATTCTAACACACTATGACTGAAGACTAAACTTGCACTTTTATACATGAAGTCTACAACTCTAAATGCATTGACGCGCAGAAAAGGGCGGGTGTTTGTATTGAATTTCAAAGAATGTAAGTAAATAAAAGGTTGGATACTAAAAGACTTAAACATATCAATTTTGAAAGAAACTAGAGGGTCCATGTGGAATTTGGCTTTGTCTGACTGCAACGTTCAAGCAGCTAAATATGGTGGAAGCTGGCTTTTCTTGGATTATCAGCTAACTTTCACAGCTTTCTTAATTTTTTGAAATTCTCGTGCTTTCCCTAGGGTCAGATGAGATCCAATTTTGAAGTTTTAACATAACCTAATTTCATATCTTCCGACGTGCAAGGGCATATATTTTGCAAGAATGTGATGGCCAATATACTTTAGTATGACTTCAATACTACATTACTACTCAACTCTAAAAAAATGTAAACTCATATTAGTATGGTGTATCATGTATCATGTATGCATGCAATTTTTCATATGAGAATAGAAGCATTTTACTGTGTTGGTAGGTGGTATGTTGTCAAATTCCAATATAGTGTAAAAATAATTTTAGAATAATATAGGGTGCTAGCTTTACAACTGAAATGGTCAGACATGAATGATTATACTATCATGTTTAGAGTGAAGAGAAGAGAAAAAACAAAGGTGAGTATTCCACCTTTGTGATGGCGATTTTCCACTCATTAGTCATTACAAGGTACTTGAATTGCATATTCATTCACATGATCATACAAATTTTCGACAAATAAGCACATAGAGTTAGATCCGAAGCGTAAATCTATCAAGGAGGTGGAATGACATTGTCATATGCAATAATTATGCTTCAATATAATCTAGGAGCATGTTCGGTCATTTTCGGAACATTTTCCGATAAACCAAAAATCGACCGAAAGCCGATTTTTGTGGATTATACACACGAAAAAACCTCGTCTTGGCCCCGAAATGGAATCGGACAAAAATTGCCGTGAGCCATCCTAGACACATATAATGAAGAATGGAACAAAAAAATTGGCAAAATTTAGCCTAAGCATATCCCAAACCATCAGTTTTGTCCATTATTCACATTCTCGAATCGAGCGATAAACACACCGTAAATCTATCAAGAAGGAGGAAATACATTGTCATATGCAACAATTATGCTCCTGTATACCCTAGGAGCATGCTCGATCATTTTCGAAACATTTTCCGAAAAACCAAAAAACAACCGAAAAAACCCTTTTTTGTGGACTATAACCAATGAAAAAACCTCGTTTTGGCCTTGAAATGGAATCGGACAAAAATTGGCGGGAGGCATCATAGACACATATAATGAAGAATCGAACAAGAAAATTGGCAAAAAGTAACCTAGGCATAGTTCAATCGATCAGTTTTGTCCATTATTCATATGCTTGAATCGAGCTATATAATCACAAAGTAAATCTATCAAGAAAGAGGAAATGCCATTGCCATATGCTACAATTATGCTTCTCTTTACCCTAGGAGCATGCTTGGTCACTTTCGGAACATTTTATTGAAAAACCAAAAATCGACTGAAAAAGCCGGTTTTTGTGAACTATAACCCACGAAAAAACATCGTTTCGGCCCCGAAATGAAATCGGACGAAAATTGGAGAGAGGCATCCTAGACAAATATAATGAAGAATGGAACAAGAAAATTGGCAAAAAGTAGATTAGGCATAGCCCAAACCATCAGTTTTGTCCATTATACACATGCTCGAATCGAGCGATAAACACATCGTAAATCTATCAAAAAGGAGGAATGACATTACCATATGCTACAATTATGCTTTTATATACCCTACGAACATGCTCGGTCACTTTTGGAACATTTTCCGGAAAACCAAAAATCGAATGGAAAAGCCGGTTTTTGTGAACTATGACCGACGAAATAAAGACGTTTCAGACCCGAAATGGAATCAAACGAAAATTGGTAGGAGACTTACTAGACATATATAATGAAGAATGGTAAAAGAAAATTGGCAAAAAGTACCCCAGGGATAGCCCAAATCATCGATTTTGTCGATTATTCACATGCTTGGTCACTCTTGTATACCCTAGGAACATGCTCGGTCACTTTCGGAACATTTTAAAGAAAACCAAATATCGACCAAAAAGCCGGTTTTTGTGGACTATAACCAACGAAATAACCTCGTTTCGGCCCCGAAATGTAATCAGACGAAAATTGGCGGGGGACTCCTAGAACCATATAATGAAGAATGGAACAAGAAATTGGCAAAAATTAGCCTAGGCATAGCCCAAACCATCGATTTATTCCATTATTCACATGCTCGAATCGAGCGATAAAACCATCGTAAATCTATCAAGAAGGAGGAATGACATTGCCATGTACTACAATTATGCTCCAACATACCTTAGGAGCATGCTCGGTAACTTTCGGAACATATACCGGAAAACTAAAAATCGATCGAAAAAACCGGTTTAGTGGACTAACCAACAAAATAACCTTGTTTCGGCCCAGAAATGGAATCGAACGAAAATTTGCAGAAAGCATCCTAGACACATATAATGAAGAATGAGACAAGAAAATTGGCAGAAAGAGACCTAGACATAGACCAAACCATCGGTTTTGTCCATTATTCACATGCTTGAATTGAACGATAAACATACCGTAAATCTATCAAGAAGGACTAATGGCATTGCAATATGCTACAATTAAGCTCATGTATAACCTAGGAGCAGGCTTGGTCACTTTCGAAACATTTTTTCGGAAAACCATAAACCGACCGAAAAGGCCTATTTTTGTGTACTATAATCCACGAAAAAACCTCGTTTCAGCTCCAAAATAGAATCGGACGAAAAGTGGCGGGAGGCATACTAGACACATATAATGAAGAATGTAACAATAAAATTGGCAAAAATCAGCCTAGAGATATCCCAAACCATCGGTTTTGTCCGTTATTCACATGCTCGATCGAGCGATAAATACACCGTAAATCTATCAAGAAGGAGGAACGGCATTGTCATATACTACAATTATGCTACTGTATACCCTAGGACCATGCTCGGTCATTTTCGTAACATTTTCCAGAAAACCGAAAATCGTCCGAAAAAGCCGATTTTTGTGGATTATAACCCACGAAAATACCTCGTTTCGGTCCCGAAATGAAATTGGACAAAAATTGTCAGAATGCATCCTAGACACATATAATGAAGAATGGAACAAGCAAATTGACAAAAAGTAGACTTGGCATAGCCCATACCATCGGTTTTGTCCATTATACAAATGCTCGAATCAAGCGATAAACACATCGTAAATCTATCAAGAAGGAGGAATGTCATTGCCATATGCTACAATTATGCTCCTGTATACCCTAGGAACATGCTCGGTCACATTGACATTTTCCTGGAAAACCAAAAATCGATTGAAAAAGTTGATTTTTGTGGACTATAACCCACGAAAATACCACGTTTCGGCCTCAAAATGGAATCGGACGAAAATTGGCGGAAGGAACCCTAGAAACATATAATGAAGAATGGAACAAGAAAATTGGCAAAAAGTAGACTAGGCATAGCCCAAACCAAACCATCGGTTTTGTCCATTATACGCATGATCGAATCGAGCGATAAACACAACGTAAATCTATCAAGAATGAGGAACACATTGCCATATGCTACAATTATGCTCCATTATACCCTAGGAGCATGCTCGGCCATATTCGGATAATTTTCCAGAAAACCAAAAATTGACCGAAAAAACCGGTTTTTGTGGACTATAACCCACGAAAAAACCTTATTTTGGCCCCGAAATGAAATCGGACAAAAATTGTCAAATGCATCTTAGACACATATAATGAAGAATGGAACAAGCAAATTGGCAAAAAGTACACTAGGCATAGCCCAAACCGTCGGTTTTGTCCATTATACACATTCTCAAATCGAGCGATATACACATCGTAAATCTATTAAGAAAGAGGAATGACATTGTCATATGCTACAATTATGCTCCTGTAAACCCTAGGAGCATGCTCGGTCACATTCAGAACATTTTCCGAAAAACTAAAAATCGTTCGAAAAAGCCGTTTTTTGTGAAATATGTCCAAAAACATGGTTTGAATCCTAAATTGGTGGGAGATCACTAAGAACTTTAAATTTTACCATCTTTGTATCCAAAAGGTGTGTAAAGGACAATGAAGTAAACGAGTTTCGAACTTTAATTCTGATTACCACCTTCTAATACTTGTCTTTCTTTTTCTTTTATACATTGGCATAATTAATTTTGCAAGGAAGGGGATATAAAAACCAAGAACTTGGAACAATTTTTTAATAATAAGTTAAATACCCAACTGAACCAAATCAAGAACAAAGAACTTTATATGTTCATTGTTCCGTTCGATACCGCTCTACACTAAGGCAAAAAAAAAGCTAGAATTAGACGGGTTTACAATCGAAATTCGCCATTTTTGTAAAGTGCTAGGATCATTTCGAAGTTCTGAGCCCAATTGTAGAGCGTAAACATGAGCCACTTCTTAGAATCTTAGGACATAATCACAAAGGCATTAAGGCTTCAAAAGCAGGCTTCCTTTGTCTCGTTTATCTGACTTCAAAATATGGGCCATACTGATTTGTCACTCTGTGTTAGGGGCGATGCTGCCCGGTAATCAAACGACTTTGAAAAAAGATAGCGAAAAAAATATTCCTAGAGTCGAGACTAACAGAAATGCAACACTCCACTGGAAAAGATAGCATAATTTTATTTTTTGAATAAGATATAGGAATCAATTATGTTAAACTCGTTGTTTCATTATTTTAGAAAATGACAACTTTTAAAAAGCAAAAAATAGATCAGGTTAAGTCTGTAAGTGACCATTCGATGATTGCAAGTGACCTTTTCATCTTGGAGGAAAATTTCGTCTAATTTTAACTAATTTCCATGATACATTCCTTTTGCTGCTCCCAAGAGGTATGAATGATTATCGAAGTATAGTGAGTAAAAATTGAAGAAAAACATTCATTAACAAAAATATATACATTCATCAATCATCACAAAATGATGATCACCTAGGCTAGTGTCTGACTACACAACCGAACAGGTGTAAGTTGTTTGATGAGTCAATGAGTTAATGTTCACGATGCAGATTGACACCGAATGTCCATGCTCCATACAACCAGCTGGTTATGCTTGTCTTTCAACCTCGGTATACGTACAAGCAAAATCGTAAACAGACCAACTTGCAAATTTAATATGCTATGAGATGTGTTGAGTGTATTCAGCCTAATGGGGGGCAATCAGCCCATTTGGCGCTTTGTATAGTTGCATACTTGCATCTATCACCGCATAGTGAACTGAATTGATCTTGTTAAATTTGAACTGTACTAAATTAATGCTATTGTTAATCAAGTGGTAAAGAAGAGGGCCTCAATCTGATTAGTTAGAAAGGTCGATTTAAAATAAAATAGAGCAAATATACAGAAGATCAGTACGAGGGAGCTGGTAACCTCAGGACTTTTTGCGCATCAGTATGGTGATCATATCGTACATTGCTTTTTCATGAGTTAAAACAACAGTATTCTCAGTACTCATGCAGAATATGATAAGAAAAATAATGGTGTTGCACTTTCTTGTAGCAAGATGGGAAATACTATAATAGAATTGATTGCTTATTATTGCTCCTATATTGACTCTGCATTTTTTGCTGTTTGTTAATTATGCAACCATTATGGATATCACTTTCCAGCCTAAATTTTTTATAGTAATAAGATACATGTAGTGCGCAATGCACTGCTTATCGATCAGTTTCTTCTAAGACCTACTGAAAGGGATCAGATTCACTTTGGGAAGCACATATGAGAATATGGACAAGTCTTTTAAGCTAAAGAACAGACTGTAAGGAAGTTGCATTTTTCTTTGGGTCCAACTTCCAGACTCCAGACTGTAATCAGGACCCCAAGAGATTATACAACCAATCATTCATCCTGATCTACAGATCATACATGCCCACAGAATAACCCATGACTTTTCATTGATAGAGGTGACATGCCTTCATTCCTACATTGTTTCGGCCCGTAATATATGTCCCGCGTAGTTGCATGGTTTGACTAAGCAAGGGTGCAGATAATGTAAACTTTTGATTGAATGGTAGGAATGGTGTTAGTGTGGAAGGGGATGTACGTACTATACTTTCTATTGACATATGTACTTTAAATAGGAATGCTACTTGGACCGAAAATATGATGAATGTATATTGTTTTCCCAAAAGTTATTTCAAGAATCCTCTTGACAAGTCAATCTTGCAAGTTCGCTATACAATTGTTCTAATGGGATAGTGTGAGACCACTGAACTGTTCGAAATTACCATGAGTTGTTAGTAAAGTTTTGGCCAAATGATTAAATTTTGAAACTCTATGTATATACACTTTCATCTTAAAAAATCATTGCAAATTCGTTGGCCTTTATTGAGTTCTAAAAAACCATCCAGTCAAGCTGTTAGTGGCGAAAATGTTGAAATGTCATCATCGGAAGCTTTTGTCGATTGGATAATGTGAAAAAAGAAGCCTAGGCACAGCAGAAAATGATGTGAGATATTTCATTGTCAAAGTCTACTATTGTGTTAGATGTTAGGGAATATTATTGTACAAAAAATCCCTAATTATAATACATTTACTATATGCTAGCTCTATATGTACATTAAAATGGAGTCCAAAGCCTCGAGGAGAGTAGAATTAGTAACTCGAAACTCGGATGCGCAATCCATTTGGCGCCTCAACTCTAGGGAACTTTACAAGTTTATTCCCCTCCACTTCTTCCCATCTGAAATATAGCAGAAGCAAGTAAATCAAATTGTTCAAAAATCTTACAGATCTCACTCCATACAAAATAATATATACTTTAGCTAAAGTATATCATTCAGTGGTCTACTACCTTTAGCTAAACAATGATTGAGATAATGAGACTTGGTTCATTACCTGTATCTAGTGACAAAATAGTGAAGGAATGTAGAAATTTCAGCAATTCCTAGTTCCTTTCCAGGGCATTGCCTAGTTCCACCTCCAAATATGAGAAAATAATGCTGGGACTCCAAACCCTTATCCTGCATGTCACATTAGAAAGACATAAGCGGGACTCATAATCCATAATCTTTTCTTTTCTTTTCTTTTTTTTTTTTTTTTTTGACAATGAAAAGAAAGGAGTTGTAATCTTTTCATTACATTACACATTAAGTTGTTAGAATTATATGTTATCGAAATCGATCATTACCAGCCATCTCCATGGATTGAACGAGAGTGGGTCAGGGTAAAGATATGGATCATAGTTTACTTCTCTTGTATAAACATATATTCTCCAACCTTTGGGAATCACAAAGCCTGAAATTTCATAGATGTTTCTGTCAGGGATTATCCAACCTTTCAAGCTATAAAAAACAAAAAATTAAAACCAAATATGCATGAATGTACGGAAAATCCTCTTATATGACACTGGTTGATGATTACATTACATTATATTCCGTATTGATTTTACAAACTGCCTTTATAGAGACTCTTGCACAAGCGGGGTAATTAAGGAGGGATCCGGTGTACTCAGCCTTACATTGGTAGGGGCATTACAAAGAGGCTGTTTCCAAACTGGTTGTCCATTAACTGAGATTTAATCTCTGTTAGGTGTTGAAAGTCATATTGACTTACCATGTTCTGTTATATTCAATTACCTTTGGATAAAATTTCTAATCAAGTGCAAATAAACTAATGTGAAACACAAGAGTATACATGTAAAATAGCATGTTGACTTTACTCATAACATTAAACTTGATTATCCCATATGAAGATCACATAATCATGCACCAAAAGCTATGGGCCTAAAGGATCAAACAGTCTGGGTCAGCACTATATAGGCAGGCCATGTGGATCAATTGTATGATGGTCCACATAAAAGAAATGAAATTAATCCAAAAGTTCTATTTAAGTGAGCCTTTTGCATAATCTATTTCCAAAGGTCCCAATAAAGTGTTGCTTAATAACTTGACTTGTTACTAGCTTTATAACATCAGCAGCCACCCACCTTGAGCAGATCAACACCCCCAAAAGGCAGAGCATACAAGCAACAGAAAAAAAATACTAGCATAACAAGTAACATGGGCAAAAAATTATTCTTTAAAAATATAAAAAAACTAGGGGAAAAGTTTCTGTCAAACCCACCACTTATGTCCATCTCTTGAGTTGTTTTCCTCAATACCCCATTAACAATTGTCGCTAATCTAGACGTCTCAAAGATCACCTGTAACATTAACATTAAAGAAAAATTGTTAGCAAAAATGTACCAACTTATAATTGAAATTAAAATATGTGTATGATCTTATTTTCTTACAGCTCTAGTAAATCTCATAGACTTGTAATCCTCCCAATTAATTGGTTCATCTGGCTTCTTCCTTGCTCTAATTGCCAAATGCTCTTTCTACAAAGTTACACACAATAAGTTAGGCACTTTTACACTTAACAGTCACAGTAAAACAAAAGGTATCAAATATTTTAGAACAATGAATGAAAAGAACATGTGTACTTGTTTATGTAATTAAACTTACTCTGAGTTCTTCAAGAACATGGGGATGATCATGAAGGTACTTGACAGCCATCATTGAAGTAGTGGAGACAGTCTCATAACCAGAATAAACAAGGGTAATGATGAGATCAATGATCTCTTCATCAGTTAGTTTATACTTGTTTTCCTCTTCTTTTAAAAGGCAACCAAGCATGTCAACTTCCGTAACTTTTGATGCTCTTCTGTCTTCTATTAGTTGTGTCAAAATGTTCACTATGTTCTTCCTTGCCTATTGGTAAAAAAAATAATGATAATGATTAATCATTTGTTTACAACTTTCATAATAAACGGTTCACATGAAAAACAAAATGGTAGTCACCTGAAAACCCCTACGATAATTGGTACCAGGCAGGTCAATAGGCAGTGAAAGAGTGCCTACAACAAGCTTAAAGAATTCAGGCATGAATTCTTGGGCAATTGAGCTTGATTCAATACCAGCAATTTGCTTTAGTGAAGAGAGAAAAGCCATCTGAACAATAGGAAATCCATGCAAGATTTAGTACAACAAACAAATTATTTATAACATAAAGGCTAGTAACTTAGTAAGGCTATGTTACTCGGAACGTGACACTAAGTTATGCTACGCGAACTCTTTATTGATAGGACAAAATAATTTAAGAATCGGGGTTTGGTACAATGGTGCCCTTCCAACATTTTGTTATTTGCGTCTTTGTGCACTCTTTTCAACCAAAAAGAAAGCCACAAATTATCCGATCCTAGTTAAGGTGATTGGGTCGGACACTTGGATCCCCCCACCCACCCACATCTGATCCTTGTCTAGAGTACAAGTAACACAATGATGAACGAAAAAGAATACTCCGAAAGAAAGGAAAAGACGCAAAACTGACCTCCTTAGTCTTTTCTTGAATGTCAATGACATGATTTTGCCAGTTGCTGAGGTGGGATCTCATGAACTCATCAATTTTGGGAAGAATATGTTCTCTGATCATGGTGGGGCTGATGAGGGAAAGAAGAGCACCCCTCATGTACTTGTGGGTGGAGCCATGAACTGCAGCAATGTTGCATTTTCCAAGGATATCCAGCATAGATTGTGGGTACCCTGGCACTAACCCTTTTGCTTCATTCATTAGTATATACCTGTTTAGCTCTGGATCCATTGATACCACTGTTGGACAACCCAATATGTGCGACTTGAAAAAATTCCCATACCTGTTCTTAAACCAAACCAACCTCATTACGCTAATGTTACAGCATCCTTAACATGCATATTAGTCCTCCTCGGCATAAAAAATCTTTACTTGGTCACACAGTGATCATTTAGTCATTTTATAGGCATGCACATACGCAATGCAAGTATGCAAGGACGATGAGATAGCGTCGTTGGGTGGTACTTAAATTGGTCGACACATTTATGATCATGTATGCTAATTGCTAAGGCAAATGCAATCCTTTCCCCTAAAACAAACTATGTTTTTTAATTGAAACTTAAGAGAAGTAAAGAGTTAGAATAAAATATTGTTTTTGAAAATCTATAAAGTAACCAAGTGAGGTGGAAAATGTTGTATTTGGTATTATAATAAGGCATGTCTTTAAAAACTAAAGCAAAGAGGAAAAGCAGAGGTCTGAGTTATGGTAAATGGAGTAGCTGACCTTGCTCTTTGGTTCTTCATGAAGCTAGGGCCTTGTTTAAGGAACTCAGTGGTTTCACCAAAGATAGGCCAACCCATGGTGCCAGGGGGCAGACCTTTCTTCCTATATCTCAACTCATTCCATCTCAACAAGGCAGATGAGAAGCAAACCAAGCTCAAAACCACAGCAAAAACCACCATGAAAAATGCCATTTTGTACACTAATGATGATGCTTCCCTTTTTCTCCTCTAGTTGCTACTTTTCTTCACAAAGAGGAGAGAAAAGAGAGGGTTTTAGTTATAGAAATAAAGTGGAAGAGTGAGGGTTGTATATATAGGCATGTGGGATTAGGAATGTGTTTAGTAATGGGGCCAAAACCATGCACCCACCCTACTTATGCAAGGGCACTATCCTATAACTCTTTGGTCATAAAACTACACAGGGCTAGTGTGTAGAGTTGCTCTTTGGTTAAGTGTAGGATATCTTTTTTTGTCACATTTTTGGAGGTAAGGTGCAAGTTTGTAATTACGTCAATAAATAGTTTTAGCAACTCTTGTTGACATTGAATTGAAATGTGAAAACTTTTTTGTTATAGAAAACAGAGAGGGGGCACAAAATTACATTCGTACAGTACTATTAGAGATAATAATTAGCATGTGCTATTAGAGGGACCATATCAATAGAGTTTTTTTTTTTGGTCTGAAAGGA
>CAAKMY010112406.1:0-20427 GCA_901111285.1 Corrigiola litoralis | reverse complement strand
GCTGTTCGTGGTGGTGGGCGGAGGGGGAGGGGCTGTTCGTGGTGTTTGGGGGGGAGTGGCTGTTCGTTGTGGTGGGCGAAGGGGGAGGCTGTGGCGGTGGTGGTAACGGTGGAGAGAGAAACGCAAAGAAAAGATGGAGGGAAGAAGATGAAGATGCAAGAGAGGAGAGAGGAGAGAGAGAGAGTGTATTTGTTGTTTTAGTTGGTCTGAGATTTAGAAATGACTAGGGTTGGGGGTGGGATTTGGAAAGGGTCATTTTGTGCCTTCTTGGATTTGGGTTGGATTTGGCCCAAATCCAATTCCAAATTTTTTGTGTTGCCAAACACAAAATTTGGCCCAAATTTGGATTTGGAATCCAAATCCCTGTTCCCAAACAAAGCATAAGAGTGTTTTAGGCGGATTTTATGCGTTACAGAGTTTTTTGCCCATAATAAAAATAAGGGAAAATAAATGGATCGAATACCCGGAAATGAAAACTGAGGAAATTGAATTGAACGAAGGGAGTATGTATTATGAGGTCTTTCATTTTCTAGTAAAGCTACGAAGGCTTTAAAAATCTCAACGAAAAATATATACAGAATAAATTAACATGGTACACGGTGAATCTATTGGTGATTTTCAACACTCAAAAAAGTTTTACCATCTAATGCATTACTACATATTTTCTAATGATTGGAACTAAGATGGTACTACTACTTTGCTACATTGCTACTCTTAGTTCAGCATTAATGGTTTCCCCGTTTAAATGGGTTATCTATAGTCTTACTTCACATAAAGAAAGGAAATTGAGAGAGAAATATATGATGTTTGGTAGTAATATTTTTTAAACGTTCCCCGCAAAAAATATAGCCACACTTTTATGTTCTTGTTACCTTGATTTGTATGAAAAAATACTAAGAAAAGTTAATTTATACTTCTACGTTTATTATTCTCAAATACAAATGAAGATACATACTTTCATGTGTGCATTGTCATATAAACAACCTTTACAAGGCCCAAATGTTTTATATTCCACTAACATAAGCCCATAGAATGATAGAATGAAAGAAGCCCTTATTCAAAAGAACCAACTCAGCTGACATGTACTTCGCTAGTCATGTACTAGGAAAATGGAATGAGATGGACTGAATACCTCAAAGATGATATCTCTTGTCGTCGCGTATTCCACGTAAAAAGAGCAATGGAATCCACAAAAGGTCCTCAGTGATGTCCAGCATCATAATCCGAGTAGATTCCTGCGGTTTCCTAATTGGTAAAAACTCCAAAAACCAACGTACGAGAATTTATAATGTTGCACTGCACGTCAAGGTTGTTCCGATGCAACCCCTATAAAAACGTTACATTTCCTCCAAGTTCCAACAGACCGACACACATTCACTCTCTAGTCACTTCTCACTACAATCACAACTAAAGATCATACATTTAATTCGTACACCAATCTTAACAATTTCAGAGTTTGTATTCTTACTAAAAGATTAGTAATTCTTCATCTTTTCTGGTATAAAATTTTCTTATTTACTACTAGCATTTTGTTAAGTTCATTAGTTAGTCCGATCACATTTTGCCTAATCTCTTATAGCACAACTCCCAACTGCTATATTAACCTCGCACTGAATCTGTTTTTATCTTTCAGCTGTCTGCAATTGAGGTTTTACATAATGGAAACTGTAACAAGATCTCACTTTCTATCAAGCTATTCCCATGGTAGCATAGGAGTACCAGCTAGCTCAGAACCTAAGCTAACACTGATAAATAATGGCCTTAAGAACAACATGTTCACAACTCATAGTGGACTACGACCACTGAAGACTACTGATTCACAATTGAGAGGAAATTCAAATGCCCCTACTGAGCTAAAAAAGAGCGGTAGCAAAAATGAGCAAGTGAGATCCCATGCAAGTGTTATAAGCTGTGGGATGAACTTGGTATTTGTTGGTGCAGAAGTTGCACCATGGAGTAAAACAGGTGGTCTTGGTGATGTCCTTGGAGGTCTTCCACCTGCTTTGGCAGTAAGTGTCAGCAAATAGTGTTACTAGATTAATGTAATTGGTTTTGTCAATGTTAATGGCGCTTCTAATGTTTTTATGGCTTTCTTCAGGCTAGGGGGCATCGCGTCATGACTGTCTCTCCTCGCTATGATCAGTACAAAGATGGATGGGATACTAATGTTGCACTTGAGGTAAGGAACATTCTTAATGGATGTTACCATATTTTTCTTACTTTGGTGTTGTGTTTTGATCCTTTTGTAATTTAATTGCTAACTTCCATTGCAGCTGAAAGTTGGAGATAGAACTGAGACAGTCCGTTTCTTTCACACCTTCAAGCGAGGGGTTGATCGCGTTTTTGTGGACCATCCAATCTTCCTTGCAAGGGTATACTTATACACATCAATACATTCTTCATAAGCCTATTGATGAGTTTATTGATGCATTTTCTAATTTGTTCTGCCTCGTCCAAAATTATATAAGGTTTGGGGAAAGACTGGATCTAAACTCTATGGTCCAGAGGCTGGGGAGGACTATGAAGACAACCAACTTCGGTTTAGCTTGTTATGTCAGGTGCTGTTTCCTTACATTTTTCTACCTGCCTATTCATATTCAGACTTGTGCATGTACATCTGCAGAATTTGTGTTTTGAAACCAAAATCTATCTACAGATATCTAACCATGTATTATTTGACATATAATTCTATCTATTGAGACTTGGGAGGATATAACTAATAGCGAGGGGTAGTGTAATAGTGTATGCTACCCCAATTTATATAATGTGGTGAGAAAAGGTAGAGAAAGGGTAGAAAATGGTAGAAAAGATGCATAATTATAGCAAAAATAACACAATCGCTATCCTGATTTCTACATCTTTGGTCTGCATGGTAGATTTGGTAGTATTTGAGAACTTGTCATGCAAGCATGATGCTAGAACACAGAACTGCAATCAACGCCAAGTATAATCTTAGTCAAACATTTGCTAAGTTTGGATAATCAATTTTGTCCTGGAAAATGTATGATCTTCTCTTCACCTACGTAAATGGTCCGTGAGACATCATAATCTACAACATTAGATCTGCTTCCAGTTTGGTACACCACTGTGCATCAAAGATATGTCCTAAACTGCATACTTGTTCTCATGTTAGCTGACATATTTTACAGGCAGCTTTGGAGGCACCAAAAGTTCTTAATCTCAACAACAACAGATACTTCTCTGGACCATATGGTGCTAGACTTCTCTTTTCTGGCTTACTTTTAGTGGTTTAGTTTCTTGTACTGTAAAGTGTAAAGCTACTTCCGTGAACTAAAGTAATAACAATTTAGGTAAAAATTAAATGCAGGTGAAGATGTTCTTTTCATTGCCAACGATTGGCACACTGCACTTCTCCCTTGCTACCTAAAAACTGTGTACAAACCCAGGGGTCTCTACAGAAATGCCAAGGTTAATCACTCTTTCAATTGTCATTTTTCGAGGTTTTGTACAATCCTTTCATTCATGATCATGTTTTTGTTTATTTTTTTCCTTTTATTGATCATAAGCAATCATGATAATAAAACATCAGGTTGCTTTCTGCATTCACAACATTGTCTACCAAGGAAGATTTGCCTTCTCAGACTACCAACTTCTCAATCTCCCAGAGGAGTTAAAAGGAGCTTTTGATTTTATTGATGGGTACCTTCTGCAAACCCTCTCAAAGATGAATACGCCTAAAGTGATGCTTTCATGTCAATTAGTAGAATGCTATACTGATGTTTATGTGTTATAGGTATAAAAAGCCTGTCAAGGGAAGGAAAATAAACTGGATGAAGGCCGGCATATTAGAATCAGACCAAGTTGTTACTGTGAGCCCTTATTATGCCCAAGAACTTATGTCAGGCGTTGAGAGAGGTGTGGAGCTCGATAACATTGTCCGGATAACTGGTGTCACTGGCATAGTGAATGGCATGGATGTACAAGAGTGGAATCCATCCTCTGACAAGTACATTGGTACCAATTATGACGCAACAACTGTAAGTACCAGGCCGAAGTATACACAAAGGAATTATAGTTTTTCTCCATGTCATAAGCTAATCCAAGTATGCTTTCAGGTCATGACTGCCAAACCGCTTTTGAAGGAAGCCCTGCAGGCAGAAGTTGGGTTACCCGTGGATAGGAACATCCCTCTGATAGGGTTCATTGGCAGGCTTGAAGAACAGAAAGGTTCTGACATTCTTGCTGCATCAATTCCTGAGTTCCTTGAGGAGAATGTGCAGATTATTGTCCTTGTAAGTTAAAATAAAATGACCATATTTTACCTTATGTTATTCATAAATTTCTCTTACTAAAGTGCTTACAATTTTCACTGGCTACGGTGTTACTGATCAATTATGAAAATTTAGGGGACGGGAAAGAAAGAAATGGAGAAGCAGATAAATCAGCTGGAAGTCCTCTATCCAGAAAAAGCACGAGGAGTGACAAAATTCAATGTGCCATTGGCTCACATGATTGTAGCTGGAGCTGATTACATATTGATTCCCAGCAGATTTGAACCCTGTGGACTAATTCAGCTGTTCTCAATGCCCTACGGAACGGTATCAACTATCCATACTGTCAATTTAATGTTACCCCGTATAAGGAGTTAAAATTAACTATATGTAGAGCTTCACCAAATTAATCTTCATACATAAATTAAATTTATGTTCTGTCTCCCTATTCAGGTGCCTATTGTGGCCTCAACTGGTGGACTTGTCGATACAGTAAAAGAAGGATATACAGGATTCCACATGGGCCGTTTCAGTGCAAATGTGATGAACTGAACCAATCTATATAGCATGTTTTCTAGTTGCTTATGTTTTCTGATTGTCATATGTTGATGAATTGACCTTTTTCGGCTCCTCAGTGTGAAGCAGTAGACCCTACTGATGTAACCGCTGTCGCAACAGCAGTGAAGAGGGCAGTAGCAGCCTACGGCACTCCTGCTTTAAAAGAGATGATCCAGAACTGTATGGCACAAGATTTCTCATGGAAGGTTGGTTATATGTTCAATCTCATGGCCTCATCACTTGCCTACTTAACTAACTTTGCCTTACAGTTTTCGGTTAGCTCAATGTATGTGATTTTCTGAGCAGGAGCCTGCCAGGAAATGGGAGCAACTACTGCTGAGCCTAGAAGTTACTGGCGCTAAACTTGGAATTGAAGCAATTGAGTCTGTACCACTTGCTCAAGAGAATGTCGCCAATCCTTAGTAGTCTGGTGAATCGGAAGTCATGTTGGCACCTCAGCTGATAATAAACTTCAGATTTATATTTACTTCTTGACAAGGCCGATATTTTATAATGGTTTCCCAACGGGATTGTCTGTATAATATTTCCTAAAGAAAGCGTGTATAAACTTATATTGATTGTGCCGTGATGAAATAATAAAATTACTCTTGTAATTTATATCCATGATCTTCTCTCAAAATATTCCTCCCATAGGCAGACTGAATTGTGAAGTCTGTGTATTCATAAACACCTAACCTTCTAAACTTGTATTAGTTGAGACTTAAGACGTCTTTGTTTTTATTTCCTTTTTTTGCTGTTGTTGAGAATTCGTCACGTTAGCATGATGCTAGAACACAAATCTGAGAGCTACACCAAGTATAATCTGAATAAATGTTTACTTAGTTTAGTAAAATCAACCTTGTCCTCAGAAATTCGTGATTGTTACCTCACCTATAAAAATAGACAGTCTCTTTTAAGAATTTGTAATAAACGATTTATATCATCTTAATCATTTATATCTGCTTCTTCAGACTTCGCCTTTGTGCAAAAAAGAATAATGTTAACAAGTGGAACAGGAGTTGTATTAGGTAGTGACGTAGTGTCATAGTGTGCAAACAAAAAGGATGCATGCATAAAGTGCTTACAGTCCCCGCCAGCAAAGCCAACAGGAATTGACTAAATTCACATCTATGGTTAGACTAGACTAATTTATGTTGCTTGGTCATCAGTAACTCTACTAGTTTTCTTAATTAATTAACGGTGATTACGATAGATAACAAAACACCGTCCAAGAAAGCCTCCCTTGACTAGTTGACTAAAAAAGTCCAAATTTTGCAAAAGAAGAATTGTCATTACAGACATAAAAAATAGGAATTCTTGGACAAGATTCCACCAGCAATGGCTCCAAGGAAGAACACCTTGTGGCACTTCTGCTTTAGCTTCTGCTTCTGCATGATTTCTTCTTATTCGGAAACAGACACACTAAAACAAGGTCATCGGCTCAAGGATGGTGAGTACTTGGTGTCAGCTGGCAGTGTCTTCACTTTAGGATTCTTCAGCTCACAAGAGGAGAAGACTATAGGATACTTCAACCCAGAAAGTGCACAAAACCGCTACATAGGCATTTGGTACACTTACAGTAAAGATAAGAAGCCAGTATGGGTTGCTAACCGTAACAAGCCGATCTCCAGAGCATCTGGAGCAATCGAAATTGATAGCAAGGGTGTTTTGAAGATATCTGACAATGGTTTTACCTCAGTATTGTTGAATTTAAGTCCAGGAACTGCGAGAGCAGATGCTGTTCTAACTGATACTGGCAACTTCGTTTTACAAGAGCAGAATTCAGATGGTATGGCAACAGGCAAAATTTTATGGCAGAGCTTTGATTATCCAACAGACACACTGCTTCCCGGTATGAGACTAGGTTTCAACTTCAGAACTGGGAAGAACTGGTCATTAACCTCATGGGTAAGTGACGACGTTCCTGCACTTGGGCCTTTCACACTTGGTGCAGACCCCAATGGTACCAACCAGTTATTTATGTGGAGAAGAGGAGAAAATCAGTGGAGAAGCGGAGGTTGGCACGAAGGGAAATTCTCGAATTTCATAGATTATCTTTATAGTTTCGATTATGTCTCAAACAAGGATGAAAGATACTTCAGGCTGTCGGCAGTAAACACATGGTACGTTAGCTTTCCAATGTATCAACTAGATGGGTCTGGTGTAATCAATAACATGGACGTGGCTGAATCAGGTAGATCATCTTCCTATCTGTCTGAAGTTATTAATTGTAAAAGCCAATATGACGGGCACAAGATAGGGTGTGTTGAGCAGAAGCTGCCAGATTGCAGAAGCAACATTTGGTTTGACAGAACTAAGGGTTACGTGATATCTGATGGTTTTAAGTACGAGGGGAAGAAATACATCATGGGTTTGGCTGACTGTGAAGCCAAGTGTTTGAGCACCTGCTCTTGTGTTGGTTATGCAAATATCTATCCTAATGGAACTGGATGTGAACTTTGGCATAATAGGACACAACTAGTTGAAGATGGATACAAAGGTTACAGGCTCTTGTATATTGAGAGACAAAGACCAAACTTAAAAGGTAAAATCATGTATTCAAATCCAAACTTTATATGCTGTATTCATACAAATCCCAGCATGCTAATTTGGAAATACATAAACACGCCACAAATTGCATGCTGTCCCTATTTTTGGATGCTGAATAGCTTGATCATCTGGAACTGCAAAATTGTTGTTATCACGAGGCCCCTTAAAAAATTGTCATAGAGCTTATTTATCCATTTGCTACGACTGACAGATGATATAAAAGAAGTTAATTGAAAAGTTGGTCGTCTATCATTATGCAGAGCTGTGTCTATTGAATACCTGCAACTCTGCTAAGAATGTTCTCGTAAAGAATGTTCTGAAAATCTCAGCTTTTGGTTTTTGAACAGGAAAGAAGATGTTTCGGTGGATATGGCTTATCATAGCAACAGCTGTCCTTGTCGCCCTTCTATTAATAGCATGGTTAGGCTATCGCATGCAGAGGATGCTGCTCAAAATAGTCCGATTCTTTGGTCTGCTAGGTTATATCTTACAGCATATCCTCAAATCTTGTCTTTGGAAGTTACATAATCATTTCCAATGTATTGCTGATCGTGTTCAGACAAGCATCGACGCAGGTGATGGTTTGGAAAAAGGCACACAACGAAAAATACTTATAGAATATTCTGCATCCTTTTAATGATGCGATCTTTTTTCAATTCTCTACTACACAGGAGCAAACCAAACAGAGGAGAAGACATTCTCTGAGCTAGAATCTAGAGCAGGAGAATCTTCTAGATTCCGGAGAAGAAGAAAACTCGCAATTGGCAAGAAAAGACCAGGAGTTAGAGTTTTTAGCTTCAACAGCATGGTTCAAGCAACCGCTAACTTCTCGCTTTCGAATATGCTTGGAGAAGGAGGATATGGGATAGTCTACAAGGTACTTAAAAAATCTGAATGCTCCAGTAAATTCTCCTTCAAGTTCAAACGTCAGAGAACTCAACCTGCATATGTATCAGGGGATATTAGAGGATAGTCAAGAAATAGCGATAAAGAGGCTTTCAAAATCGTCAAGGCAAGGTAGATTAGAGTTCGTTAATGAGATCAAGCTGGTTGCCAAGTTGCAGCACACCAATCTTGTTAAGCTTATTGGATGCTGCATTGAGCAAGGAGAGAAAATTGTGGTATACGAGTACATGCACAACAAAAGCCTGGATTATTTCCTTTTCGGTCAGTGATCTTTAACCGATTGATTACCTCTATATGCTGTAATTATGCCACCAAAAACCCCTTCAGATCAATAATTTTCTAACTTTTCCACGGACTAGGATAGATTCAGGCAAAAAGTTGCTTCTCGATTGGAAGAAACGCTTCAACATTATCGAGGGGGTCGCTCAAGGGCTACTCTATCTTCATAAATATTCAAGAGTGAAGATAATCCATAGAGACTTGAAAACAGGAAACATATTACTTGATCAAGAAATGAACCCAAAGATTTCTGATTTTGGCATGGCAAGACTTTTCGAGCATAATGAATCAGGAGCGAATACCAACAAACCCGCGGGAACATTGTAAGTGAACTACACATCAAGCATAGTTAGTTCAATCAGATAGTCAGATAATTTCGATGATGAGTTCTCTTTAAATTTGTGCTGCAGGGGTTACATGTCTCCAGAATATGCACTTGATGGTTATTTCTCAGTCAAGTCGGATGTTTTCAGCTTTGGGGTATTACTGCTAGAGATAATCAGAAGCGAGAAGAACAACCGATCTTACTGCTCAGACCGCCCGCTCAACCTGATTGGATATGTAAGTTCTACAATGTACTTGGTGTTTTGACAAGTTAGGACCCTCTTCTCACAGCTTTTTGTACATTGGTGTCGTTTGTTCCTCTACAGGCTTGGGAGTTGTGGATAGAGAATAAAGGATCGGAGTTTATAGACCGAACCTTGATTTTGAGTGATCGAGAACATGAAGAAGCTATGAAGTGCATCAATATCGGCCTTTTATGCGTACAAGAGCACCCAGAAGACAGACCAACCATGTCAACTATTGTAACCATGATCAGCAGTGATACTAAACAACTACCTAACCCAAAGAAACCAGCATATTTCTCGGGCAATGGAGTACCACAAGCAAACCATCAACAGTATGATTTAGAGCAAGGTTCACTGAATGATGCGTCCATCTCAGAATGGGAAGGCAGATGAAAGGTTCATATGGCTCCTTAGAACCCACTGATGCAAAAGCTAGCTTGAACAATGCAAACAATTGCATAGGAAATATAAATATTTTCATCATGTTCACACTGGCAACTGGAAAGCCGGTTCGTCAATTCTACGAAGTATCAATCTTCACTATGCGTTGATTCTGTAAATAATCTTTATTCTGAACCATAGTCTTACATGCAGGACGCCCGTCATAGTTATCAGTCTTTTCTGACATTTTTTAGTCTGTCAAGAGTGGAAATGTCATCCCGATACTATTTTCAGTGACTAGATTTTTAACTTTTTTTTTTTGATTTAAACTAGATTAACTTTTAGATAAGAAGAATATGGAGCGAATCTGGATCTTGATCCAGTCTAGCGGATCTGGATACGAATCCAAGTATTTGGATCAAGACTTGTTATGTAGGTTCAATTGAGTTTCTTTTTTATGAAATGAAATTATGTAATTTACAAAATTGATTTCTAAAATGGATTTCGGGTTTTTTTTTTAATATCGAGTGTTAAAATAAATTATAGAGTTGAGACTTGTTATGTAGGTTCACATTTCATTTTTAGAAATCATAGAGTTTTGAGGAACATTTCAAAATATTTAAAAGTACGTTACGGATCCATTCACACCCTCGAATCACATTCAGATATTCAGTGTTAAAATAAATTGGATCAGATGTTATATAAACTAATCTATACCCAGGTCTCGGCATACCCAGTTTGAACCAAGCCCACTGTCATCCCTAGTAGAGACTAGAGAGCTAGTGGTTATGCCTTGTGCAAATTCAAGGGCATGTTAGGTTAAATTGATCAATTTTATCAACATTATAGAAATCGACCCCTTCCAAGTCGGTTATCCCTTTAGTGAAAAGTTGAACCTTGACTTTGTTTAGGTTAAAAGAGCACAATGTTAGATTAAAAATAATATTCGTCACAGTTGAACTAGACCATCTTATAGGAAAGGTGGCAAAGATAGAGAAGGTTATTACCACTGACCAAGTCTGAACATCTTGTGGTAAGTAATACTTTGGCGGTAGGTAACACAGAAGCCACAGAATGTACAGAAATTTGCATAATAATTTGTCTTCAACGTCTTTCATGACCTCTCATCACCACAACACTTATGGGTTATTAACAAACACGAAAGTAGACACTCTTACATTGATACTGTATGATTACACAGGCTACCTAACCAGATGATGTTTTCTGCAAGACGCTTAAAAGTTAGTGTGCGTGTCTTGATTGTTATTCCCATCCACGACTTTTAACAAACGTGCAATAAGAACTGCAACTAAGCGGGGTTTTTTTTTTTTGTGTGTGTGTGAGAAATCCCAATTGACAAGTCAGGGGAGAAAGGAACACTGAAGGAGGAGTCAGGAGAGCCTTCAAACAACTACCCAATTGATAATCACCCACCCCTAAATCATAACAGTCTCAAATCCAAGATAGCGGTTCTATATCCAATAACAATCCTCAAAACAGTAACAAAACCACGAACTAGAAGCATGTCAAGTTGTCAACAGTAAGCAAGCTACGCTTAAACTAAACACCACAGCTAAAGTAAATGGAGAAATACATGAAACCATACACGATGCCCTGAAACTCCTTACATGTTGGATTGCATGACAAAGACACTGGTGGATGCTTCATAAGATATGCTGGGTCTTAGACAGAGTACGGAAAGTAAATCTGCAGAGAACCAATTGCCTGAGACAATGGAATAAAAGCTCATCAATAAAACCAATTTCCAAATAATCACATAATAACACAAATTGATGTAAGCAAGTTGTAAATAGGGTGATCACTGGAACTCTAATGCAGACGCAGATGAAAGGAATTCCAAGATAAATTTGTATGCAGCAGAGTTGTTTGCTTTGCTGGTAAATGAAGTTATGCACCAAAGAGCTTACCTAGTAGGAAAGTAGTGCTACTGGGATAATTCAGACCTTGACCTTGACTTTGCGGGGGACCTTGACCGGGAACTAGACTTTGATCTGCATGTTCAAGAAAACACGAAATAAGCTGCCAAACCATATTCTAGAAATCAGAGAGCCAAAATTCTATAATCAACCGCTAATACCTGGCTGATCTCACTGGAGATGCAGATCTTGATCTCGATGGCGATCTTGAGACTGATCGCTCCAACGATTTGCTAAAGCAAAACCCAAAGCACCCGTAAGAACCCTGAGTCAGGCAGACGAAGACATCCAAGTGCAGGAAAAAGGAGCTAGTACTACCTTCGGTTCCGTTTTGGGCTTCTACTCCTGCTGCGGCTCCTTGTGGGACTCCCATCATACCTCTTCACCTGCAATTGATCGCAGCCATGTTCATAGAAAATTGTGCTTAGAACCTCTTATCTAGGTCATAAAAATCATCAAGGAACTACACCACCCGAGGAAACTATTCAGGAAAATCAGGAAGTAGAGAAAGCAAAATTGCCATATATGGGGTAATTAGGTTAGATGTAACCCTTTTCACATTATCCAACCATTTCAATCCTCAAGAAAGAAGAAAGAAGCCAATGTTCCACAGAGAGAATGGGAAAGATGGCCTAACTAAATTGCTAACATGTAAGGTACAATGAGTTTAAAAAAAGAAAAACAGAGATGACTGCAAGGTACAGAGACAACAGCCAAGGACATATGCAGGCATTAAAGTTCTCCGTAAATCAAACAATTGATTTCAGAGGTTACTCACCCGAATATAAACCTTGGTCCAAGGGTTTTTGAATTCAGTGTCATCCAATTTCCGAATCTAAAAAAGGCCACCGAACATGATGTTAAATTGTTAAAGTAATGCAGGAAAGAGAAGTAGTTTGAAAATCTTCATAAACCAGCCAGACAAGAAGCTGGGCCCTAAATAAACATGATGAAAAGGAGAGAGAAAAGAATGCTTACAGCATATTTCATGTCTTCATAGTTTGTGTAGTCAACCAAACCAAAGGTTCCTGTACACATGGAATAGAGATCAATAAACAGGAGGTCACTGAAGGTAAGCTTAATGCAGAATCAAAGTCAATACTATTATGCTGTCAAGGAACCACCGAAAAATAGAAATTAAAAAAAAAAAAAAAAATAAAACCAATTTGCTCCGTCACTCATCTTTTTCTTGTTGGTTCCATTCTGTTACTCCACTAATTTTGAGAAGAGTTCTGGGAGGATCATTGAGGTAACCAGTAACCACTAACAGAAAAAAAGTTCGCACCCCGACTCAGAGTCAGATGGTACTACCTCACACTTTCTGGGCACTTGGGCAGATCCTCCCTCCTTCCAGCCTCAAGGAGCCTTCAATAAGGTATCCTTCAGAAAAAGTACACTATTGACCCATGCAGGGTTCCCATCATCACATCAAGGTGCAAAGTAAAAGACCACTTCTACTATCAGAGAGGGTCTGGTAACAATGACATCCGAAAGATAGTCTGCTTTAGTCATGCAAAAGCATCCGTACTGTAGATATAACATATTATGCACTTCACGAAGAAAGTGTCATCATGGAGCTTAACTGAATATGCTTAATCACTTCTAGACGATTGTAATGCTTTAAAATGTTCAACATATCCCTTTTAATACTCGCATGTACACCGCAAAGACCATAGTAGAAGATATTTAAAGCAATACCTTCACTGTCACGCGAAACCTCAGCAAAGCACACATCACCAGCTTTTCGCATGTGATCCTGAAAAGAATCGAATTTCAGTCTGTGAATGATATCATGATTCAACAAAACAAAGCCTAACGGAAAATCTGTCTGACAGAAACTTACCTTTAGATCCTGCCATGATGCTGAAGAAGGAAGACCACGAATAATAACTGCATGGTAAAGCCAATTCAGTTACCATTTACTTACCAAGTACACTTGTCCAAACAATGCACACTTGTATCAAATATACAGACCTCGGTACTCAGTACGACGTGATGTACCATAACGCCCTCCACTACGCCGCTCACTAGCAGACGTGGAGCCTCGACCACCATGAGCAAGTTCAACCTATATCCTCAAGCATTAAGAAGTTACGAACCCGATATAAACTCATGAAATAAAGAAAAGCGGCTACACATTACCCTTAGGCGACTGCCAGCAAATTTGTAATTATCACGTCCCCTGATGGCATCATCTGCATCTCGAGCACTCTCAAACTATCAAATCAAAGCATACAACTCATTATGTTCCAAGACCCAAGCACAGTTATAATCAACATGACGAAAGAAACTAACAGATGTGACCAAAGCTTACCTCTACAAAGCAATAACAAGGAGGCCGAGGGGGAAGTTTCAGTTCAATATCCAGGATGCGGCCATACTGCATTAAAGCAAGATTCAGGTTATGCAAGCAGCTACCATTTTTGCAATTACTAGGTGAAAGAGCCCGACATATCAAGCACTAGAATTAGAAAGTGGAAGCCCCAGTTTGAGTACAGGAAAGAGAAACTTATCAATTGCGTGGTAAATTAGTAATACAGTTAAGTGGAAATTTGTGAAAACACAAAAGCTTACTTTGAGATGCATAAACCAATATGACCTACAAAGTACAAACAGAATGCTCATGCAACTCCCATGTAAGAGACTCCTAAAGATGGATACTTTAAAATGATCCCAGAAACAGCATAGAGGAATAAGAGCATACTTTAAAATAGGCATGACTTATACAGGAATATGCTATTAGACATTTAGAATACAGAGCTCGGGCATTGAACCAAAACTCAAACCTTGTAGAACAGGTCTTCAATCTCAGATTCTTTGATGTCCGAAGGCAAGTTGCCAACATAGATGGTGCGAGAGAAACGGCTACTCATTTCTAAACAGCAATGATATCGGAAGGTTCGCTGCCAACACAAAACGAAACATGTGAGTGAAATGTTTATAGTTTCTTAAAGCATGACAAACTCGAGAGCCCTTAAGTTTTGTTAACATCCAATTAATATCAGAATAAAATAACCAAGGCAAAACCAAAAAAACTATGAAGCAAACCAAGAGAGCAATCCTTGAGGTGAGCGATGTTCCTGAAGCTCCATTGCTCATATGCTCCAAGAGGCTCCAAAGCTATTATATATATGTATATGTTATTTGATCGCCAATGCTTTCTCAAGTTTTTCCAGATGTATAGCTCTTCAAAAATGAGTAAGAACCTCCATTTCTATTAATAAACCCATTACTCCACCCAGCTCTCTCCCACTCTCTCTCTACATCCCTATGTATGATTCCAAAGCTCATATTTGTCCAAGCGCTTGTCATCTACCATAAAGAAAGCATATGCGTCATGATGTGGAAAGATTAACACATAGCTATACATTTTCCTTACTCAGACCTTTGCTACTTCATAGGCAAAGCCCAGGGAGGAAAACAGAGAAATGAGTTCTAGTTCTTCATTAATCATAGTCAAAGCTGCAACATAAGATCAGGTCCAGGACCAAGTAATGAATCATGCAGCAATTGTATTACCAATCTCTTTCACTGTGATTTACCATATAATTAACTAGAAGTAAAGTATAAATGGAAGGCTGTCTCAAACACAGAATAAGCAAGGACTAGCTTTGGCAGGTTGACCTAAGTATTGTGGAAGCTACCACATAAGTGCCATTACTTCTAATAAATGTCTCCACATTTTCTAAATATTATAAATCAACAAAGGTAAAACAAAATTCATGAAAATGAGATTTGCAAACAGTCAAACTCACATGACAAGTTGAAGGCACCATAAAGGAGGATATATGCACTATTGTGGCCTCTAACAATACTAATATGTAAGTTTTCATGATTCAAACACCACCAATGGCATGGAGGAAATTGTGCTACAAGTCTACAGTTCTCACGTCTTTCAAGATAAAAATTCTTCAAACTTATCCCTCATTTAGTCATGTTTAGAAGATCCGATGAAAACATGATACAAGAATTCCAAATATAATACATAAGATAACACATGCAAACTCCCATGTCATATACTGACATTTTAGACTAGCAATTACATCTTTTCTTGAGTTACAGTTCCTTGTTTTTCATATCCTTTCCCTCCCACTCACCACTCACCACCCACGCTGTACGCACACACAAGAGGTAGAAATAGCTGTGCAGAACATATGCTATTAAAATCATTCCAGGACAGCTAGACTGACAGGAAACATGAGCAGTGAATCGAGGAACAACAACAAGCATATATCTTTCAGTTCAATCAAGACAAGTCACTCCAGCTCTTAGAACCTCACGCCCTCACGGTAATGAACCCTCATTCTATCATGGCCCAGATACAACATTCACGCAATCAGGGACAAGTCTACCTTTTGACCTGCCTATGCAGGTGCATAGGCAGAGAACAAGACATCAAATAGTTATTTAGACTTTGAACATAATGAATTATGTAGCAGAGTTGGTTATATGAAATTGCCCTAGTACAAAACACTAGGAGGTTGCAGGTTCGAACCTATGAAAATACAGTTTTGTTGTTCTTTCTTTATGGGCTTTCTAAGGTTTTCTAAGTTTCTAATCTTTTAATTTTAAGTACCTTTTAACAGAAACAATATGAAGTTGGTATCGTTTCTAGCTTATTCCTTTTTCCTTTTTTTACCTAAATTTTTATTAAGTATATTGAAATTAGGCTTCCTTAGAAGAAAAAATCCCCCCTAAAAAATATGAGCTCATAACTCGTATACAAAAGTGCATACCCTACCCCAAAATCCTGGATTCGCCACTGCACGCAATCAATAAGCAATGAAGTAGCAAGTCGATATCTCAGACAAGCTCAACGACGAAGCAAAACCTTGCTTCAAATTACACCCAAACAGCCTAAGAGATTAACCCCTTTCTTCAGATTTTATATCATCCTTCCATAGCAACAAAAGCAGAAGTCATTCAACAATCTCATATAACCAGCACAATAACAATCATCCACTCAATACAATAAACATTCTAGAAGGCATAACCCAAAGAAAAGGGGATGTACACACAGACTTGCTGCGTCTTCAATAACTTCCTCCTGCAGACATAACCGATAACCTCCCCCAAACCCGGAAAAGAGAAAGTTTTAAAGAAAAGCTCCCGCCAAAATCTATTGAAGAAAGAGACCCATGAAAAGCTTCAAGATAGGAGTATCTCATTTCAGACATTTATCAGCTATCTCATCCCGCATTCAAAAAGATTTGTTCAAATCACATGCTGTTGGATGTCGAACATTCGACAACCTAACCTATTCAAATGAATCATACTAACCAATAACCACAACAAAAGCGTCTTGTATCCTCAAAATTATATACAGATGCAGGGGCTAGCTAATAGGACTTGATCCCGAAGCTTAACATACTAAGAGGCATTATTCATATAATCATATACTTACCAAGGCACCAAATGACCAAACAACATAATTCCGCAATCAGCTCCTCTATTAAGCCTCTCGAAATCAAGAAAGACTGTATCTTGAGTTATCTCATCATGCATTTGACCGAATTCGTTCAGTTCACGAATTATCGATAACCGGACACTCAATAACCTTGTACACTATAACTAATCGTCATATACCTGCCTGCCTATAACGACACCGAAAACATCAATAAATTCCCGCAACATTAAACAGATAGACCTAAACTCGACGTGATATCAACATCGACCTTTTTAGCTTCAATTAAACAAATTAAACAAATACACCTAAGCAAAACCCAAAATGCATCACTTTCATTTTTCTACGTGACACCTAGGCTCTCCGGAACAATCAACGACGCGTCGACGACGACATTCTTCCAATTAATTATCTTTATTTACACCTGATTAACATAATTAATAATTTTGTACAATCAACTCGTATACTAAACTCTTGGAAAGTTGGTCTGATAATAAAGATTGATACAGAAATAAAATGTTATGAATCGGAAGTAGAAACAAAAAGAAAGTACAGTGAATAGATTAAAGCGCGGTAAAAACATAGTGAAGGAGTAAGATATGTAAAGAAAGTAATTGAGTAAGGATTATTACCAAAGGAAAGTTGGTCGTTGGTGAGACTGTACAAAGTTGACTGGATGAGGAGCAGCAGCAGCAGCAAAGACCTGAGTTGTTACTTGTTAGTGAGTGAACTAAACGAGGTCTAAGTTTAGTTTGGCTCAGGGGCTCAGGGCTCTAATTTGAGTTTACTAGTTTACTTCGGTTCACTAGTTACATTCGGTTCACCATTTCGCCAAATTTAAGTTTAATTTAATTCACAAGTTTGGTTCATTTTATGAGTTTAACTTGGACATGGCAATCGGGTCATTTGGATCAGGTTCGGGGCGGGTCAATTCGGATCAGGCCAATATTGGATTAAGGTCTATTTAGGGTCTGTTATGTTTCGGATCGGGTCACTTTCAGGTCATTTGAGTATTTAAAAAAATAATTTTTGGGAAAATGGACTCATATAAAATTGTGTCAACCTTAAATGAGACACTTTGGGTCAATTCCGAATCAAGTCATAATCGGGCCAGGCTGAGTTTGGATTGGGTCGGGTCATTTCGGGTCTCAGGTCAAGTTCGAATTATAGCTTCGGGTCAAAATCGGATGTTCGAGTCCGGATTAACTTTGCCAGGTCTAGTTTAAATCACTGATTTAATTCAATTTAGTTCATATTTAAGTTTAGTTCTACAATTTGGTTACGTCAATATAGTTCAACTCAATTGAATTTAATACTTTTTAAAGTTTAGCAATTTTGTTCATTCTATTGAAATCTTTGGTTCGTTTTATATTGGCCTTGTTTGGCGATTGGCGGTTGGCTGGAATTGTCGGCTTGTTTGACCTGATGAAATAAGTTGGTTGTATTGACCGGCTGAAATTATTGGTTGTTTTGGATGGCGGGAATGAAAAGTGTTTGGTAAAATTAACTTAAATAAGTTGGCTTTTAGTTATAAAGTGTGCCCAGAGTCAAAAGCCACAAGAAAAGCCGTTTACTAAACGCCTTTGTTGGCTTGTTTGATCAAATAAAAGGCCAAAAGATAAAAGCCAACCTAAAAGCCATTTACCAAACCTGGTCAATGTGAAATCATTTCACTCCTCGCATATTAACTTCATCAAACTCAACGTCAACGGTTCTCATAAAGGTGCTTAAGCGATATAGGGTTTCATCATTAGATATTATCTTGACTCTCTCTAGTGGAAACCTCTTCAATTGGCGATACTTCGACCCTCATTGCTAAAGCAACAACGCTTTGTAATGGTGTCCAAACTACGATTTCAATGGTTTCTCTAAAATCCACATTGAAGGTGATAATCTTATCGTTTTTTAAACTCTAAGGCCACTTTAGTTACCCTTAGAAGTTCCACGCCTTGATGAATACACGAGGTAGTTCCTTACTAATGTTGATTAAGTTATTATATCCCACAATTGTAAAGAAGGTAACATGCAATGATGGCTAATTTAGGCCACTATGTTAGTCACAATATCTTATGGCATTCTTCTCTTTCTAATGAATTAGATGACATTTTGACCTAAGACGGATCATGGGTTTGTCTCGAGAGGACTTGAGAGTAGTTACTTTTAGGTGTACCTAACAAATTGCCGATGTAAACCGATTTAAAGTTATTATCATTTCAGTTAAAAAAGGGAAAAAATAACATAAAGAATAAAAAATGTTTTTAGATACCACTCTTTACTCATTATCTTATTCTTAAATTATTGGGATATTTCCTTTTGTCACCTTGTGTTTTTGGCTTTTTTCTTATATTGTCCCTGTGTTTTTTCGACTTTTTATATCACTCGAGGTTTGTGTTTTTTATCTTTATGGGGTTTTATTGGTGCGGCAAACGGTAACCCAGGTCTGTTGGGAAGGGGTGGAGTTTTGCGTGACAGCAGAGGTGGATTGGTCTCGACCTTTTACGGGTCCTTTGGGATTTGCTCATCTGTTCATGCGGAGTTACTAGCTTTGCTGAGAGGATTGGAAACAACCCTCTCTTTGCATATTCCTAAGCTTTTAGTGAGCATGGATAATGCACTGTGTGTTCGATACATGTCTGAAAATTATACTCCAATGGGAGCTCATGTTCAAGTTGTTAGAAGGTGCAGAAGTTTGGTATTCGATAATCCGTGGCAGGTGGTTTTTCTTCATGAGTACCGAGAAACTAATAGGGCAGCAGACTGGCTTGCAAACTTTGGTGTCAACACCGAAGTGCCAGTGTCTATCGTTTAAGACCTCCCTCAAGAGTTCAAAGCCATCCGATGGGGAGACTCCTCAGGAGTTGCTTGGTCAAGACTAGTTACTAATTAGTTTTGTTTTATTATTCCGGGGCTTGTCCTTCTTTTCTACCAAAAAAAAAAGAGGAAATTATCCCTAAAATATTTCCTAATAGAGATTTGACCGTAACAAGTCTCGAACTAGGGTTTCTCAGTCAAAAAAAAAAAAAAAAAACCCAAATCTCACCGCAGTCCGCCGGGTTCGATCCCCTGACCCCCCCCTCCTCATTTCCCCTTCACGTGGGCCCCACCTCACCCTCACCCTCACCCTCACAGCCGGTCACTCTACCATCCCCCCCCCACCCCAAAATATCTCAACCCAACTAAAACGCCACGTCAGCACCACTCTGTCACCCTCACCCTCACCGCCAGTCACTCTACCACCTCCCCCCCCCCCCCCCCCACCCCCCCCCCCCCCCCCCCCCCCCCAACCAAAACCCCGTCGTTTCAATAAAAACAATGTCCCCCCCGGCGCCCTTCCAAGTCGCGTCGCTAATAAACCCCCCGTCGTACCCGAACGCCGTCGTATGGTCCGACGATAACTTAATAGCCGTCGCCACGGGCGACATTGTCACTATTCTGGTAAAATTAAACAAATTTATGAATTTTGAGTTTATAAATTTAAAGAATTATGATTGGTTGAGTTTTTAATTAATTGTGCAGAACCCGGAGAGTCCGCAGGCTCCGCGTGGCGTCATCACTCTTACGCCTGGGAAGCCGTTGCCTATCGGCGTTATTGATCGAGCTGGTAGCTACAT
>CAAKMY010112373.1:0-26264 GCA_901111285.1 Corrigiola litoralis | reverse complement strand
GCTCTATTAGTATTATTATATAGATGAGATATTGTTATGAGATATAATATTATTTATTATAGGAATAAGATAAGGAGAATATTAGTTTAGGAACCAAGTAGTAAAACTAAACCAAAGAAATAATAATATGAAAATCACCACTAAAAAAAATAGACAATCACCAAAATAGAAAATTGAAAATCACCATGAACTTGAAAATAGAAGTTGACTCAACCCGAATTAACTTGACACGAAATAACGCGATACCAAACCCGACCCGACCCGACCCGACCCGAAGAACTTGTTTACTAGGACGCCAGGTACCATACTCCATTTAAAAAGACACCCTCCCGCCTTTCACTACCTATAAATACCATGCTTCATTTCCCGCTCACACTTTAGTACTTTACACAGACCACTTAATTCACTCCACATTACTTAATCTTAGTACTCTGTTCCCTCCCTCATTTCCACTTTACAGACACAAGTATAATTCTGTACGACCATCTATCTTCTTAACTCCCACATTACTTTCTTTATCACTCAACAAACATTACATTTCCTTATGTAAGACCATCACTTTACCGACTATTTAATACCCGGAATTTCGTTCATTTCGTCTCGCATTTTTACAATCCTAACAATTTAATCCCACATTTCGCTATTATTTTTCAAGAAAATTATCTTCAAGAAAATTGCTTCGTATAACTGTAACAATTTCGTCGTAAACTTAAACTAGGTGCAGAATTTTGTTAGCTTCATCTGACATAAGATCTTTTCGTATAATTTCGTCGTGAATTTCGTTACTGATTTCAAGAAACTGCTTGAACAGACCAAGAATGTCGGAAGGCAACAGTAGCAAGAACAACACTTCGCCAACGCAGTCGCCGGAGAAAACCCACCTCACGCCGAACAACGACAGCAGTGGAGGAATCGAAATCGGAGAAAGCAGCAGCATGGGCTCGAACAGGACGCCGGAAAGTAACAAGGAGAAGTTGCCGGAGGAGGAAGCTGTGGTGGTCATGGACGAGGTTTTAGACAGCCCAGAGGCGGTTGTGAGAGGCGAGGCGGCAGAAGCGGGTACGAAAGGTGGGAAGTTTAAGCGGGGCCGGCGCCACTGGAGGCGGTTGGATAACTTCTTCGACAGCAGCTGCTATGATGGAAGCGGCTCGAAAAAGACATCGACAAGCAACACCGAGCAAGCAGCGGAGGAACATGTGAATCTCGAGGACGAAAGGATGTTTCCGATGCTGTCGCCTAGTGTCGGGATTGCTGCTCACGAGACGGAGGCGTATCAGTTCTGGCAGAGGAATACAACCTGTAAGGTGAGGTTCTGCTCTCTTTACTACTTTCAATCAACTTTTGTTTAATTTAGTTTGTTGATGATTTTTTGCAGTTTTGATCATTTCGATTGAAGTTCTTTAACCCTGCTTCTGTGTCTTCTTCTTCATTTTTCGCCGCAATCTGTAAAAATTGTTGTTGTTTGTGGTATATGATCATTTCTTGTACTAAATGAAAACCGCTTTAGCAATATTTTGGCGCGATTCGTGAATTTCTTGATTTATGATCATTGGTTGCATTTCATTATGTCTAATTTTTAGTTTATGTGGCGAAAAGAAGGATTAAAGCGCTTAGATTAGTGTTATCTGTACATGATCATTTGTTGTACTTCATTATGTCTAATTTAGGTTTTTATAAATTTTGTTTAATATAGTTTGTTGATGTGTTTGTTGTGTTTAATTGCGACTTTTCGCAGTTTTGATCATTTCGGTTGAAGATCTATAATTGTGCTTATGTGTCTACTTTCGGAATTTTTGGGCGTAATTAGTAAATATTGTTGATGTTTGTGTTTAATGATTGATCGTTTTTTGTACCGAACTGTCTAATTTTATGAGTGAAAGGAAGAATTAAAAGCGATTAGTGTTATGTATACATGAAAATTGCCGATATTTTGTGTGTTTAGTTTCTATTTTTCGCAGTATTGATAGTTTCGCTTGAAGTTCTTTAATGATGCTTGTGTGTCAATTTTGTAATTTTTTGGCGCAATCCGTAAAGATTGTTAATGAATTTAGGATAAATTTTTGTACCTCATTATGTCTAATTTTGTTCGCTTCTGTAATGAACGGAAGAATTTAAAAGTGCTTAGATTAATGTTATGCATACTACATACATGAAAGTTGTCAATTTATAGATTATACATTGTAATCAAGTTGTGGTAATTGACTGCTCGTCTCGTGCTTCGATTTCTATAACCTGTGGTTGTGCATTCGTGGAAGTTGTTTCTACATAATTCCGTTGAACTTTATTGTTTAGGGTGTATGTTAAGTGTTTGCATTGTTGGATTTTCCTGTAATGCATTAGAAGCTCCTCCTTGATGAAATTTCCATGTCATTGCAGTGCACAAGTAATATATCGACTGGATTTTCGGTTATTGTTACTATTGAAGCCTTAAGACTACGCTAGTGTGTCTAATTTTGTACGTTGTGGTTGAGTTTTTTTTTTTTTTTTTTTCACTTTGCTACCGAGTTGTCGTCATTAGGGAATTCTGTTATTGTTCTTATAGAAGTTCTAAGATTGTGCTAGTGTGTCTAATTTTGTATGTTGTGGTTGTGGGATTCATGGAAGTTGTCAATGTTTTTACTTTAGTTTATGTTGAATATTGCTGTTCTTACATAATTTCGTCAAACATCAGGGTTGTGGAAGGTTCTTGTTGGTGGTATTCCCAAGTTTAGGCAGAGTAGAAGTAATATCTGTTTAGTTTTCCAGTATCTTTTCTGACTGTCTGCGAAATAAACAGAGGACTTTTTAGGGCTTAGATTATTGGAGAAGCAGACGAGTATCTGCAGTTAAGAGTCATTGTTCGCTCTATGGTCTGTTTGAATTTCGGATTTTGATGTGCTAATCGTGTTGCATATAATTATTCTGCTTTTTATCAATGACCTGATTTTTCCTTACAGTTTTCTGCTTTTATTTCCCTAACAAAAAGGGAGACACTTAGTAAATTTATTAAGGAATCATACGCATATATACAAATTACAATAACAACATCGATCCTACTCTCATTGTGTCTATGATGTTTAGTAGTTGAATCATCCAAGTTTATTAAGGCATTCTCATTATAACTGCCTTAATTCGTTTTAGAAGATATGAGCACAAAATTAATTCTGTTTTGCTTCACCTGCCAAGTTTCAGAACGTTGCATCGGCTTCCGAGTCTCAGAACGATGCATCGCCTTCCAAGTCTCAGATCGATGCTTCATTTGCCAAGTCTCAGAACGATGCTTCACCTTGCGAGTCTCAGAACAATGCATCACCTTCCAAGGTAGAACTCTTCTTCTGCTTTATCAGCCCGTTGTCTTATCTGTTTCGAATATGTATGTCGTTGCATCTTGCATGATCAGTCTCATGTCTTAGAGATTTTACTTCAATTGTTTCAATACTTGCGAGATCCTTAGTTTTCAGTTGTTTCAATACTTGCGACATTCTTGGTTATCCTATGATATTTTGTTTGTTAAATGCAGAACATTAGCATGAGAAAAGATACAGTAGCTTATTCAAGAACCAGATGACTATATGCAGTTTATAGTCATTGTTAGTTATAGCGTCTGTTTGGGTTTCAGGTTTCGCTGTGCTAATGGTGTTGCATATGGAAATATAGTTGACCTGTTTCTTATCAGTGACCTGATTTGTATTATGCAGTTGCAGATGAGCAACTCAGATTCCAGTATCTTTTCAAGCCCTCACAGTACCCCACGCAGCATACTTCCCGGGGAGACTACAGAAACTCCGTCACCATCAGCTGGACCGGCACCAACCTTGAAGCTGAACATTGCTTCACCTGCCAAGTCTGAGAACGATGCTTCACTTTCTAAGGTCGAACTCTTCTTCTGGTTTATCGCCCCGTTGTCTTATCTGTTTCGATTATGTATGTTGTCCCATCTTGCATGATCCTAGTCTCATGTCTTAGAGATACTTCTTCAATTGCTCCAATAATTGCGACATCCTTAGTTATCCGGTGATTATTCGTTTGTTTAAGGAAGAACATTAGCATGAGAACAGATACAGTAATAATTAAGAAGATGTCTCTGTCTGTCTGCCCTGCGAAATAAGCTGAGGACTTTTAGGGCTGAGCTTATTCAAGAATCAGATGACTATATGCAATTAATAGTCATTGTTAGTTTTAGTGTCTGTTCGAGTTTCAGATTTTGCTATGCTAATTGTGGTGCATATGGAAATATGATACAGCTTGTCTTTATCAGTGAGGTGAATTTTCTTTTGGGTTTTCCGGTTTTTCTCCTTTTATATACATAGTTACAATAACAACATAATCATTCCTACTTTCATAGTGCCTATCTTGTTGTTGACTTCGTTATGGTTAGAACTGTGTGCTATGATGCATTTTCCCTTTGTCCAGTAGTTGAATTATCCTTTATAATTTTGTAGTTTGCTCATGGTGATCAAGAGTTGCGTGAGTTGCATTATGTTCCTAGTCTAGACCTTGCCAGAAACATGCAGGAGGTAGGCATTCTCATATCTCAGCCTTAATTCGTTTCAGAAAATATGAGCACAACACTAAATCTGTTTTGCTCGCATTATGCAGTTGCAGATGAGCAAGTCAAACTCCAGTCCCTCTTCAAGAACTTACAGTACCCGGGGGACTATGAAAACTCCGTCACCTTCAGCTGGACCGGCACCAACCTTGAAGCTGAACTATGCTTCATCTGCCAAGTCTCAGAACGATGCTTCACCTTCCAAGTCTGGAGATGCTGATATTGTACCCACTGGCTATGCTGCTGATAATTCACTCCCTGACCATTTGTACCCAGACTTTCCGGACTTGGAAGGAATTGCCGTAACATTGCCATCTGGTGCATCTCCAACAAGAGAAGCTGTTGATGAGCATATTGACAAAGTTCTGTAAGGTCCTACTCAAAGGAAAAGGCTTTCTGTGTTCGCTGATATTTGCCCTGAGACTCCTGACTCCTGAGTAATCATTGTCTCAGTCAGATAGTTATCCCCAAACTTTCTAGAAACATCTTTATAACTACAACTGTAGGTAGCTAATATTCTGCAGATATGGAGTTACTGTTGTGGCTAGGTGTAGCAGTAACTAGTAAAGTACCATCGTTTAGATGTAGTTAGTATAGTACCATCGTTTAAAATACCGTGTGCTTTACTAAAGACCAATGATACTTGTTGCTTTTGATACTTTTGAAAAACATGCGGTCTAAATGTACAGCTTGTTATGCTTTCTGAGGTCATACATCTGAATATCTCGTATATCTTGACTTAATAATAGATGTCCAATTATCCAATTATCTCTCTTGCAGAGATCCTTTGTTGTGTTTCATCATGTTTGAATTCCAAATTTTTGTCGTGGCACCAGTTTTTAGTAACTATACAGTAATATTATATTAGTTAGCAGTGACTAGTGATAGATTATGTATTCATGATCATCTTCAAGTTAAAAAGAAAGGAGGTTTGTAATTACTAATCACACGCATAGATGATTTTTGGTTGCTTTCATAGCTTACTTTCATTGCTGTAGGCTGTAGTGTGTGGACATGTTGATTTCGGGAGTTTTTAGTGTACGGCAACGGAGGAACTGAGGATCTGGAGACAACTGAGTTTCGAAAAGTAGAGAAAAAAATACAGGCTGTACTATAATCAGAACTCTAGAAAGAAGAAGCAATCTAGACCAGTAGACTTATCTGATGTTGTTGATTTGAAGTTTATCTTGGAGCCTTTCAATCAAACCGGCGATACTTCTCAAGGACTTAATGTAATTAAAGAACACACCTTTCTTCCTGTTATATCTGTTCACAATCATCCTGGTTTTTATTTTATTTTATATCTGTGCACACTTTGAGGGTCGAGGAACAGTGCCAGTGTATTAGGAAAAGCTTGACGAGCTTCCCTCAACCCCATAATTTCGAAATGATATAATCTCCAGCATTAATTAAAAACAATTAAAAGAACAAGAAGAAAGTATATCTAGTGAAGGAATCCTTGTTTGTTTAGGAAAGCTTCCAGTCATTAAGGTAAACCGTGATTCTTGTATACCAAGTTATACTAGTTATTCATGCTGAGTACAAGACATAGAAGATGCGTATATAAAGGAGGGTCGCCCTATATCGTTCAACACAAAACTCTGTTGTTGAAAATAAGATCCTTCTGCAAAAATCCCTCCTTAATCCCTCCTTAATCCCTCCTTGTCGCCTTGTAGGTTATAGCTACCATTACTCCCGTCGTTAGTTTCCATGACCTCCAGGAATAATAGCGGAATCAAAAGAGAGGGGTTTAAACCTCAACCTTCCAAGGTAGAACTCTTCCTCTAGTTTATCGCCCTGTTGACGTCCTTTCTCATTCGAATAAGTATGTTGTTGCATCTTGCATTGATCGTACTCTCATGTCTTAGAGGTGTTACTTGAACTGTTTCAATACTTGCGACATGCTTAATTTGTTATCGTGTGACATTAACATTAGAAAAGATGATGTCTATCTGTGTTCCCTGCAAAAATATAATGAGGACTTTCAGGGCTTAGCTTATTCGAGAATAGTCATTATATTTCTAGGGAAACACTAAGATTTGTTAAGGAATTATATGATTCATCTTGGTTTTCTGATATTTCTAGGGAGACACTAAGATTTGTCAAGGAATTATATGGTTTATCTTGGTTTTCTGATATTTCTAGGGAGAGACTAAGATTTGCTAAGGAATTATACGCGTACATACAATACCAACGACCTATTTTCATTGTGTCTATCTTCTTGTTGACGTCATTATGGTTAGAACCGTGTGCTATGATGTAAATTCTCCCTTGTTCAGTAGTTGAATCTCCCTTAATAAATTTGCAGAGTACACGTGGTGAACAAGAGTTGCGTCCTGTTCCTAGTCCAGCCCGGGACAGCAACATACAAGTATGCATTCTCAAACCTCGGCCCTAATTCGATTTGGAAGATATGAGCACAAACTAATTCTGTTTTACTTGCATTACGCTTTTGTAGATGAGCAAGTCAAAGTCCAGTCCACTTTCAAGCGCTTTCAGTACCCCACGCAGCATACTTTCACGGGAGACTATGGAAACTCCGTCACCATCAGCTGGACCGGCACCAACCTCGAAGCTGAACTATGCTTCACCAGCCAAGTCCCAGATCAATGTCTCACCTGCCAAGCCTCAGATTTATGCTTCTCCAAGTACTGCAACTGTACTCCCTGAACCCTCGTATTCAGATTGGAATCCCCTGGATGATGGAATTGGCGTAACATTACCGTCTGGTGCACCTCCAACAAGAGAAGCTGTTGATGAGCACATTGACAGAGTCATGTATGGCCCTACTGGAAGGAAAAGGCTTTCAGCGTTTACTGATTTTTGCCCTGAGTAATCATTGTCTCTGTCAGATACTCAGATGGTTATCCCCAAACTTTCTAGATGTAGCAGTAACTGCAACTGTAGGTAGCTAGTATACTGCAATTATATATGGAGTAACCATAGCGGCTAAGTGTAGCAGTGAAGTACTATCGTCTAGATGGAGTAGTAAAGTACGGTCGTTTAAAATACTGCTTTTGCTAGTTTGTTTAAGCATGTTGGTCTAATGTACACTTTGTTGTGCTTTCTGAGGCCATACATATGACTGATCTGGTATCTTGCCTTAATAGATATCAACTTATCTCTCTTGCGGAGACTCTTTGTTTTGTTTCATCATGTTTGAATTCTAAATTTTTGGCGTGCCATCAGTTTCAGTAACTATACTGTAATTTTGAATAGGATTTGTCCGAGAGGGGTTACATCAAATTTAATTTAGCTCTTTCTTACCTTTTATATTGAAAATTAATTAAATCTGTAAAATAATGCAGAATTCTGTAATTGAAGAGGGAAAATGGAGAGAAATTCTCATTTCATTACGCAGGAAATTAGTGTAACAGAATTATCTAACTAATGTTCTTACAAAAGTATCTGTAAAACCTTGCAAGGAAAGTTTACCGAAGAAGCTAGCTAACTCAGAGAGGTCTGTTACATAAAAAACTAATCAAGGAGATATTTACAAGAATCTGAAACTTGAGCTAGCTTGATACGTTGCACACTTGCACTCCAAACAGAATCCAATAGAACTTGATGCTGTGCTGAGCTGACAATGCTGATGCTTGTTACTATTGCTGATCTGCCATTGCTAACATATGGTATTCGCACAAAATTAGAGCGCATTTGCAAGGAAATTATGAAACAAAGTAATTATATTGGTCGTTGCTGTGAATATTGATTAACGCTTCCTATTAATATTACAACCTCCACGGTTTTCCTATTTGTAGCCAAAACATCTGCCTGATGACCATATATATTCAGGGGATAACTACGAGATTAGGACCTCCTAACTGTCCAAGCTGTCCAAGCAATTAACACTAGTTGCAAGTCTACAACGACTAAAGAAACCAAACCCCTATTATTAATTTCCATTTTTACATCATAGATCGTGGTAAAGCCTACTTGTATACCGACTAATGTTTGCTCTAGAGCATACAAAACAGAAAATTAGTGCGTTCTGATGCATGGCCTCTCAATGAGAATTTTTAAAGACATCATCAACCTTGTCTTCAGTTCGTCTAAGCCATATAGACGGTTCGAGTCATGAGACAAGAAAGTAGCCCTTTTCCCCTGTAAGGAATTACATTTTCTGATGGCCTTTATGTGTAATTTCTACCAGCTCGCTGTATATATTTGGGTTAATACATGATTAGTTAAGTGGAAATTGAGTTCATAACGCTTCAAGAAATCTAACTAAACGAAAGCAGATGGATTGGTATATCAAGCATGTGCAAAAACTTCTTCAATAAAAGTGTTCAGTCTTGTCCAAACAGTGCTCGGTGGACTGGTGCTGAATCTCTGCTTGCGAGGCTGGAGATCAGAATATGGGCTCCTTGTAGGGATACGGATAGCATAAGATGCCAGAATGTCTAACTCAGCTTAACACTGTTAATGTACAGGTCCTTGACAGAAAAATAATAATTGTCAGGTCCTTCTTTTTAAAAAACATGATAAGTTCGGGTCCTCAATATGTAGTTATCTCATGATTTCAATGGCTATCTAACAATTAATCCAAACCTATTTAATGAAGAGTCCGGTTATTTTTATATGACTTATATACATATAAGTAGGACATTTTCGTCCAAGATTCAAAAACAAAAAAGTTTATATACCTCATTACCCTTATCTCATCTCAACCACTCATCTCTACATTGTCGCCACTTAACCATCATCATCTCGCCTGAACTATTCCCCACTACTACCACCCCATTCCAACACCGCCAACTACCAAATATCCTCACCAACCACCACCATCACGGCATCACCACCACCCACACTATGCCTTCACCCCACCACCATGACTTATCTTTTCAAGAAAGCAGGCCACCCCAAATTTCCACCACAACCATCTCATGTTCATCCCCCCCCCCCCCCCCCCCCCCTTTCTCCTTTGTTCAATTATGATGGAGAGTTGTGTCCACTTTCTCAGCTGCTGTGCATAAGGGTTCTTGGAGGAAAGGGAAAGAAACGAGTGTATATATACATTTTCTAGCTGAGTATGGGCTAGGAACGGAATTGAAGGAATTCATTTCCATCCACTTGCAATCAATTAATTCCTCCCAGTGTAGGAAAGATTAGAAGATATAAGGCAAGTGAAGCCCTCCCATTCCCTCCCTTTTGTATACTTTATCTCCTTCCTCCCCCTAACATCACCCAACCTACGTTAAAGCCGTAAAGGGCCAATGAAGAATTCATTTTTCATCCCCTTGCAATCAATGAAACCCTTTCAGCGTAGGAAAGATTTGAAGAAAAATGTAAGCCAAGCCCCCCCATTCCATCCCTTATCTCCTTCCTTCCCCTATCATCATCCAAACCTACTATAAAGCCGTAAAGGCTAATGCTTTCAATTGTTTTGAACGTTTTTTGGATTTTCGTTTTCACCCTGTTTTCTTATGTATATGTGATAGAATTGGCTTTAACCTATTACCTATAACCATAGATGTAAAGGAGATTCCACATATTGATACAAACCAGAGTGACTTTCCTGCTCAGGGTTTATGTTTATTGTTCAGTTTCCTTATTCCAGTTTGTTTCTTTGTCTTTTTAATAGACATCATTTGGGTAACTTGGGCAGATCATTTACTTTGTTTGTTGGTAAAAATCATCTGCAAAGTTGATGCCCCCTTCCCCGCAAAAAAAAAAAAAAAAAAAAAAATGAAGAAGAAAAAAATTGATAATATGTGCTTGGCCTGCAAGAGTGCCTTATGGCCGAGTGGCCGACTAGAATCTGCAAGCTTACAAAAATGCCAGCTTGGCTTTTGTGAAAGATGTGAGATTAGTGCTTCATTCTAGTTACCAGCGACTCAGTGAGTGCCTTTACTAGCACTTTGTTTTTCAGGTGATAGATTGGGCGCCAAATTTATACTTCAGTGTTTTTGGGTCCTGGCTGGCATTGGAATGAATTTAAGTTACATTTTAGCGCTTTATCAGCTGCTACCGTTTTTACAGTTCTAGCAAAAAACTTGAAATAGGATTAATGATGATTAGTTGTTTACATAGACAACGGAAGTCTGATTACTTGTCAATGTGCCATGTTATTTACGAAGTATGTAATTTCCTCAGTTTCTTCTTTAACTTTCTCTACATCTGCATGATTGTTTATTTTTGCTCTTCTAGGCAATTGATGAGGCTGAAGACGAATGGAGTCAGCACAACGCGAAAAAGTTAATTGACACTAGCCAGAAAGGGCTGCGGGCCTCAATCCCCATGAACTTTCCTTACTTTCATGTCGAGTTTGGCCTTAAAAAGGGATTTGTTCATGTAATTGATGACGAAACACAGTTCAAAAGTAGTCTTGGCCTCAATGTTATTAGGGGCATGCTTCAGTCACAAGATGAAGATATGTATCGTCGTCGAAGATATGAATCAATTGAGAATCAGAAGCAAGCAGTTGCGGAGTTTGCCCGGGATTGGGGGCCATTTGATTGGACAAAACAACTCGATTGATTTAAACTATCTTGCTGAATCGGTTTCAGAATATTTTTGTTGTAGTATTTGATTTAGTTATGTACCAAACATATTGTACATCACAAGAATATAATTTTTATAAGAAACAATCTAGTTATGTACCAAACATATTGTACATCACAATGGAAACATGACAAATATCGCAATTCTAGGGACTTAGGTTCTGCTTTTGATACATAAACAAGTATTTGGCCCCGTGAAATTCACGAGGTCGTTTCATGAGAACGTTTTCGTGATTTTTTTTGTTTTATTGTTTAGGTTATGTTTGTTTCACAACATTATGAATGAAATGAATAGTAATAAACACATGATTTAATGTATGTTATGTTGGCGATGACGTGGCATGCTTCTAGGCTTGCAACGCCTTCTAATAGATATAGTATAGATAGTGGATATATGGATTTTTTGTCACTACTTTAAATTTATCCATTTTTTACAAATTGCTACCTTATACTTCCTCCGTCCTCCAAAAATTGTCAAATTTTCTATTATAGTCTGTCAACAAAAACTGTCAAAGCTAATGAGTTAAAAATACATCACTAATTAACTTTCTATATTAACATCTTTTTTTTTTTTTTGTTAACTAATCAATTTCTCTCACCAAACTTGCTTTCATTATCAAGATAGCAAGAGATTTTGGTGTTGGTGATAATTTTTATGGAAAACAATCTAGTTATTTAGAAGGAAATAAGTAACTAAACTATGCTCCAATTTTTTGCATTTTGAAAAGTTGATAATCTTTAGAGGACACTACTAGAGAGTATAAATTTAGAATTCCGTCCACTTGTCGCAAAGACCTACGTACCTTTCAAGCACTTTTCATTTAATAAACACAACCAAATAACAGATCCGTTTGGTTAGTTTAGAATTCCGTCCACTTTTTTAATTTTTCTTTTTCTTTTCACCCTCACTCCCTTCACTTCAATAAATTTTTGTCCTCTTCCTCTATTTTTCCCGCCAAAACCCCTTTCTTTATTTTCCCCCCTAATTTCCCCCAAATTCGATTTTTTCCCAAATCTGATTCTGAGGGAGCACATCCACCGCAGCGCCGGCAGATTTTCACCGGAGACCATGGCCGGAACCGACAAAGTTTTGGTCGGGGGTGGTGGAGCAAGCTGGGCTTCGAAACGGAAGCTGGAAAAGGTATGATCCGTCAAACTCTTCCAAAATTCACCGTGTTCCATATTGTTGCTCACCGTGTTTCAAATTATAGGGGATAACAATGGCGATGTAGGGTGTCATGAGCATGCTTTTTTTCTTGGGTAGGTAGGGTATGGAAAGCCAATGTAGTAGTATCACTAGAAATATGATCGTTGTAGTTTTTTTTTTTGTTTTTGAGATAAGAGTAGCTGTACGTTTTGTCGCCCCAATTCATGCATGTTGAATTTCCATCTAGGATCCTGAGTGAACTTGGTAAAATTTCAACCAAGCGAAGTCTTAGATGGCAGTAGAATGAGCTCATTGAGTGTATTGTTCTCTCTACGTAAACCATACAGATTTTGGGTTAAATACTTAATAAGTCTTTCTCCTCCACTAATTGTTCTTTGTTTTGTCTTCAGAAAGAAGCTGAAAACACTGTAGTGGACCACACTGCAGGGGAGAGACTGACGAATTTCGGAAATGATGCCAGGGCAAGCAGGTATTTGAAACTCTTTTAGAGATTATGTCTGGTTCTATTCTAAAATTTGTACAATTTGGTTGATCAGGGTAGCATATTGTAACTGATTTTTGGTTTTATCTGCCCTTTTCATGCTGACTACATGTTCTTTCTAATTTCTCAGATATGCTGCACAAGAAATGGAGCTACAGCAGAAGGGAAAGGAAGATGATAGCGACAAGCACTTGGGTCAAACAATAATGAAGAATAAGCTGTATAGTATGTCTACACAGGCTGATGATGAATACGACTATGATGGAGCACCAAGCAAAAAGAGCAGAACAAAGGTTGCAGACCATGAGAATAGGTCAGATGCCAATCAAAATGTGGCGAAGCGCATTGTTACCCAGCAGGAACGTTGCTTATTCTGTTTTGAGAGCCCAAGGAGACCTAAACATCTAGTGGTTTCTATTGCTAACTTCACATATCTGATGCTACCACAATTCACGCCAGTTACCCCTGGCCATTGTTGTATACTAACATTGCAGGTAACCATCTGATTTACCACTTTATATTGACCTTTGTTTAGTTTGCTGTTATTCGAGTGCCAGATTTTATCAGACGAGTTGCATCATTTTGTTTGTTTATGCAAGGTCTCCTGACTGTATAAGTAGCATTCTTGTTTCTTCTCACACTTGCGTGGAGTAATCGACTGATGATTAACAAGTCAATTTCATGATGTGCTTGCTTTTAACCGTATTTCTCTATCTGGATGTCTTCTCTTATTATTCTGATTATATCTTAATGTTTATCTCAACAGCATGAACCGGCCTCACGAATGGTAGATGATCATGTTTGGGAAGAAATCCGCAACTTCAAAAAATGCCTCATTATGATGTATGCGAAGCAAGACAAAGAAATGGTCTTTCTGGAGACTGTGATAAGTTTGTCCAAACAACGGCGTCATTGCCTGATTGAGTGCATTCCTTTGCCCCTGGACATTGCTAAGGAAGCCCCTCTTTATTTTAAAAAGGCAATTGATGAGGCTGAAGATGAATGGAGTCAGCACAACGCGAAAAAGTTAATTGACACTAGCCAGAAAGGGCTGCGGGCTTCAATCCCCATGAACTTTCCTTACTTTCATGTTGAGTTTGGCCTTAAAAAGGGATTTGTTCATGTAATTGATGATGAAACACAGTTCAAAAGTAGTCTTGGCCTCGATGTTATTAGGGGCATGCTTCAGTCACAAGATGAAGATATGTATCGTCGTCGAAGATATGAATCAATTGAGAATCAGAAGGAAGCAGTTGCGGAGTTTGCTAGGGATTGGGGGCCATTTGATTGGACAAAACAACTCGATTGATTTAAACTGTCTTGCTGAATCGGTTTCAGAATATTTTTGTTGTAGTATTTGATTTAGTTATGTACCAAACATATCTTTTGTGCTAAATTTTGTGCCAATGAGGCTCTCCTCCACGAATGTTTTCCTCCTCAAACACATTGTAAAGACTGAAGGGAAAAACCACTGAGATGTATGCTGTTTTAACAATGCTAGCTCCAGTTCATCTTAATTAGTTTCTTTGCAATTTATATTTAACCAATTCACATGATTGATTTAACCTCATGACCTTGTACTACATTGAAGTACTGGTCAGTACTGCAAGGAATCAAAAGCCAGCTCATAGCTACTAGAGATTGAAGGACAAAATCTTAGCTCAGCAAAGTAGTACATAACTACAGACTGACATCAGCGAGGAATGAATGTGATCATTTCAGTGATGATTGCAAAATTATAGTAATGATACTTAGTGAGCAGCTAAACATTGAGACAGGGCTACATGCATGCCTGATTGCCTGCAACTTCAATACCAATAATACTTCTACTGTTCTGGACGTGCTCATAACATCATTCAACCGAAACACATTCCACAACATCATTAGTCTAAAAGAAACCCCTGCCTTCAATGGTTCTTGCCATTAATTTGAAGCAATATGTAGCAATCTCACTCGTTTGAGTGTTAAGGAAAACAATGGTCAAAATTAGCGGTCAAACTACTTTAGTGGTGCCCTATTAGAGAGCCAGAACTTTCCAAGGAATAAAAATCATAGCAGTTTCTTTATACTATGATGACTGGAGAAAGAGGAGAAGATGTTCTCAGACAAAGCTAAACAGTCGCACATTGAATTCTTGATTTTCTGACAACAATTATCAATCTCGGGAACTTCCCGCCAACTCAATTGAAAATCATTCTGAAACCCTAATACGTCGAAATCACCGCCAATCCACGGGTAACCCGACAAATTAAACCTAGATGGTTTTCCCATACTCGCCATCACACAACAATCAAATAACTACACCATGATTATTTTGCGCGGGAAATCCAAAATTCCCAAACCCTAATTTTGGGAAAATTCCACAAATTGTTGATCACAATTGGGCCGAAAAGATTGCAAAAAGGGGTGTAATTGGATTGAATTGGGAAAAAAAATTGGATGAGAGAGAAAAAAACCCTAATTTAGACACGTTATATATCTTTGGGCTCTTTTTTATTTTTCCCTTTTTTAGGGGTTTTTTTTATTTAGACACGTTTCTAATTTTATTTCAGGTGGAAAATAAAAGAAACGGGTGGAAAGTTCTTTTATTGGTCTGAAAAGTAAAATTTCATTGCACGTGGATTATATTTGATTAATTTCTTACGAGGAGGTTTGTTTTACAGTTTTACTTTATTATAATTTTTATGCATGTGACCTCAAAAAAAAAAAAAACAAATTATGTATGTAGTGTAATTTATTGGGAGATGATATTCACCCACCAGGTGGGTAACAATTTGGTGTCCACCCCCTCACAAAGTTTATTTTACATTTAAAAATAAAAAATGTCTATAAAAAACATGTGAGAGGGTGATTGCCAATTTGGAGCCCATCCGGGGGGTGAGTTTTATTTTCCTAATTTATTGGGTCTAGAGTTGCATAGTCGTATTGTAGTAGGATTGAAAGTCTTTGGAGAGAGAGTCTACTTTTTTGTTGAAAGTTAGTGGTGCTCATGGCAAATTTCGTCCAATTCCATTTCGGGATCGAAACGCGGTTTTTGTGTGGGTAAAAGTTCACAAAAACCCACTTTTTGGGTATATTTTTTTATTTATCGAAAAAAATCTGAAACTAACCAAGCATGCTTCTAGGGTTTATTGGAGCATAATTATAGCATATGATAATGTCATTCCTCCGTCTTGATAGTTTACAGTGTTTTTATCGCTCGATTCGAGGATGTGCATAATGGACAAAACCGTTGGTTTAGGCTAGGCATAGGCTACTTTTTGCCACTTTTCTTGTTCCTGTAAACATTATATGTGTCTAGTTCGTCCAATTCTATTTCGGGGCCGAAAAGAGGTTTTTGCATGGGTTATCACAAAATCTGGTTTTTTGAATCTATTTTTTAAGTTCAGGAAATGTTGCGGGGGAGGGGGTATAAGGATTTAAACCTGGGACAACCCAGGCAGGTAAAGTTCCCAACCATTGGGCCAACCTTGATCCTTACTATAATGTATTATGTTAGATGTGCTTGGAATATGTTTTTCTAACCACCAAAGGCAATGTACATCTTATTATATAACAAAAATGCATGTCAATTCAATTCAGCTAAAACTATCGAAGCATATAATAGAGGATCATTTCTAGAAAAGAAACATTTGATGGAAATCCTATAAGATGGCTAATCTGTGCATCATTTTGTACTGAGCGCTAATTAGTTGAGGATAAGAACCTCCTTCTCGTCAGCCATGTTCTACCATCACTTGGTGTTGTTCTAAAACCATATCTCTCATAATCTGAGTTGATTGTCCGGTCTTCGTTGTCCGGGAAACTACCATAAAAGTCTTCCCAGTCAGTATCTTCATCACTAGAACTTGCTACTTCCACTGGTTCCTTGGCCGTTGCTTTTCCCTTTGCTTTAGCTGCCAACTCTATTTCTCCATGTGAATCGTGTCCAGAATCTGTTTCGAGGCTGCTTTCGTCCCCCAAGTCGTTATATGCGTGAAACATAGTCACACGCTCGCTCTTTAAACCTAGAAAGGGATAGCTCCTTGTTTTCCCACCAGAAATTGGAAGTCCTGATTTTGATGGCACTTTAGTACTATCTCTTCCTAAGCTGTATGTTGTTGACAGTTTCTGCTTTATGCCTTCTCTTTCTCGTACCAAAGTGCTCAAGTTATCCAAAACTTCACTAGTTGTTGCTTCCTTGGCGGCCTTCTGCTCTAGCTCGGAAATTGTCTTATCATACGCTTTCTTCCTAAGCCGGAGTGAGTGCTGATAAAAAATGACAATCAGAATGTTTGCAGCACAACAATTGTACAACATTGGCACAATGGAGTGTACAGAGTTGAGACTATATATTGAAGATAAGTAAGAAAATACTGCACGTCAGTAAAGTCAAGTAACAACATTTTTTTCTCTTACTCGTTTCTCAAGGAATTTTCCAAGATCTTGGTTTTTGAGCTTCCGCTTGCCCCAGAATACCCAACAGAACCTTACTACAATAGCTAAGACAACCAAGATGACAGTTTCAAGTAGCAGGAATAGAAGTATGGCTCTTTCATTACCTAAGAACAAGTAAATTACCAACATATTAGATAGTTCAAAACAATCACTTTTTTTTTATCACAAATATAGTGTAGATCCGTGCCTGTATAAACGCTGACAGTCTTGGGTCTCACCTCGGAGCAGCTAAACATAAGCTTCAGACCTACAAACATAAGAAAATACTACAAAGGTAGGATTATGTAATTCATGAGAATTTAAAGAATGAGAAGGATGATGAATTACGTGTGCTACGACATGGAAGAGGATTTCCAATCCCTGCATCACATTTCAGAAGTGAAACACTCAGTAGGACCCTTGCACTAGAAGTCAGTAACGAAATCAGCAGCAAGGAATGATCTATTATTTCACCAAGCAAGGAAAAAAAGACCCAACATTTTTTTAAAGATATGTTTGCTTCAATTTGACAGTAGCTAGGAATTCGTGGCTTACTTGTTGCAGCGATAAAAGCAAGAACCATCTCCTCATCCACATTAAAGTTGTGCAAATCACTTTGTGATAGATTTGATGCAAATTGACCTAGTACAATCTTCGTATGTTACGCGATGAAAACTGAATATTTATGGATAAGTGGATAGTAAAAATTTGAAACGTGAGTACCAAGGACAGTGGACACTTTTCCAGGATAGATTTCAGACCAATAGAAAGATTCAGTTGCTGGAACCAACAATGCAAAAACAACACTTTTCGGTTTCATCGCGGAAATGTAAGTATAACCTCCAATTATACGGCTACTTTTTCCCTCCATCTCGGTCTGGGAAATATATACTGCATATCCGGAGCAATCCAAAACTGGACTGACTTGAATCACAGCGTCCAGTGGAGATGCCTTAGAGAACTTCTTTAGGATCCCCGATGGTGAAATTGAATAGAGGAATCCATCAAGTGAACCAACCGATATCCATCCTGTAATGTCGTCAGATGATCATCAGCTAAACCAATCCACTTAACAAACCATAACTTGCAAAAAGCAAGCAAGTAAACTACTACTGTTTTCTATATCAAGTGGCAATGCTACATAGTAAACTTTGAAAACACTGATCATGAGATAGTAGTAGAGTATAACTTAAAGTGCTGCTTGCACATCATCATTCAAATAAAGGTTTCACTTGTTTATCTTTCTCTCCCTTTCTAATCATGCCCATCTCTGATATATTCACATCAACTCTGATTGAATACAGCTAAAAACAGTACCTCCTGCAATCTTGTTTCTAGATCAGCACATAAACACAAGCAACTAAAGAGTTGCTACTTCTTTGACTTATGACATACTTTAGAAGAAGCACATGCATGCCTGATTAAGATTTACACTCAATGAAACGAATAGACAGCTCTTAAAAGCATATATAATGAATATATACCATTGGCATCAACTACAGGTAAATGTTGTGCAGAATTCAACGGTCCAATGCTTCTCTCCCACAAAACATCTCCAGTAAAAACATCCAAGGCAAGTACTTTAGCCTTAGCAGGTAAAGTAATATACAGGAAGCCATTGTTCCCGGGTGTGGCAATCATAACTTTGTCAAATAAACTCAGATTCTGGATCCATTTGAAATGAGGACGGCGAGGTGATATAGAATAGATTTCTCCTTTGTTATTTGATATCTGCAAAAAGAAATCAAAAATATATAACCTTAGGAAAATTATCGAAGGCATATCTGCCTCACAATTTACAAGTGATTGGCAAAATATTAGACATGAATATAGTAGAAGAAAAGTATGTCCACGACTTTTTCTTGATAATTTAAGGTTGAATTTCTTGAAATCATAATGGTATAGCAGTCACTATAACATTAGCATAACTTACATATATACTAGTCTCACAATCATCAATGACAGGGGCTGAAGTAAAGTAACAATCTGTGACATTTTCCTTACAACCTTGTGAATACCCAAATTGATCAAGCACTGGTACGACACTCCAACGCAGCCGTCCCGTAAATGAGTAGGCAACAAGTCCCTTGTTTTGTATGTTTATGTAGACAGAAGATGTTATCATGCTTATAGCAAGTCCAATGATATCATCTGGTTTTTCCTCTGCTGTATCATTGCCAAATAAAAGTCCCACAGCGCGTTCAGCGGATTCAGCCCCAAAAGTGCTAATTCTAAGCACTCTATTTTCCGCAACAATATACACCTGCAAAGAACAGCAATGTGAAGTCACAGCAGAAAACAATTGCCAATTTTCCAGGGACCAAAGTGTACACATTGTCCTTAAAGTGAATAGGAATCTTCGCAGCATGAGAATAAAACAAATTGGAAAATGAGAATCTAAGTCAATGCTTCATACAAACTAATTATAAACAAATAAAGGCTGGCTTAAAACAAACTGATCCAGAATTTGTAAGGTTATTCTTTTGTGGGTAATAGTATATTAAATCACCTATGACACTGAAATTATTCACCTTCCTTTTTCCACCATAAACTGGAGCTATGAAACCATTGCATGTATAATTCAGGTGTATATTCCAAGCGATGGAGCCATTACTTCTGAAAGCATACAGAAACTTATCAGAACAAGCATATACAATTCCGTCATCTCCAGTCAGAGGTTTCCCAAGCCTATAAGCTGATATTCTCAAGGGTTCAGCTGAAACAAATAGCAAACTTGTCAATTAACAATTCATCTTATGACAAACAGTGAAAAGTATGACACTACTTAACAACTAATGTTCATCTTTCACAAATAATAAGTTCAAAGACGACCTACAAGATGCGAATATTTGAGCAACATAAGTAATCACTGAAGATCAAAATTAAAGAATTCAGTATATGTATTTGTACGGGATACTACGTCCCAAGCACAGAAACTTACCAACTAGTCCAATCTGTATGCTTGCCCATCATAGGCAACCTATAGCTATACCTCCAAGAAGCCCTCGTGGAACTACTAGTTTTGGAACATTCTCAAGCATATCTTTCCAAAAGTTGCATAGTTTTGGAACCACTAAGTACGTACTTACCAATATCCCAGAAAAATTTAACTAAGAAGTAGAGAAATAACTTACAAGACGATACACATAATTATAAATCATATGATGACATGAAATGTGACACATATATATTACTCCACTACCAAAAACATAAAGATGAAGGAAAAAGAGAGAACCTGAAGAAATAATAGTAGGAGAGAGGAAGAGAAGAACGACAGAGGTGAAAAATTTAGGAAAAAAGGCAACATTTGAGAGAATAAGATTGGAAGAGAGAGTTAGCAAACGACAAGTAGTGGTAATGATAATGCCTTTTTGACTCTGTTTCCAGGAGTAACTAACTTATAACGGTTTATTCTTTGAACTGAGATTTTCCCGCCAACTCAAAACCGAGAATAGTATAAGTGTGTGTGCACAATTTCAACGTACTATTGAATCTATGTTACGCTTATAAGGGAAGCCACCTTATGGGATAGAAATTAATGTATTGCCATTTATCTATGTTATCTATGTTATATTATGAAGGCAGAAGGCCTTATGATTGTCACATTAATGTATTATCCGTTATACCCTTAATAAAAAGCAAAGGATAAAAGTAAATCAAGGGCTGCAAAGTAAAAAACCCACAAAACAAACTGCTCCCCATTTCCTTTCAAACTGCAGCAGTTCTTTCATTCAATCGTTTCCCACTCCCCCCTCTCTTTCCTCATTTCCCTCCAAACTGCTCCCCTCAAAGCCAACTGCTCCTTATCTGGAAACCTCTTCTCCTCTTTCTCCGGTTATCATAGTATAAAGAAACTGCTATGATTTTTATTCCTTGGAAAGTTCTGGCTCTCCAATAGGGCACCACTAAAGTAGTTTGGCCGCTACATTTTGACCATTGTTTTCCTTAACACTCAAACGACTGAGATTGCTACATATTGCTTCAAATTAATGGCAAGAACCATTGAAGGCAGGGGTTTCTTTTAGACTAATGATGTTGTGGAATGTGTTTCGGTTGAATGATGTTATGAGCACGTCCAGAACAGTAGAAGTATTATTGGTATTGAAGTTGCATGCAACAAGGCATGCATGTAGCCCTGTCTCAATCTTTAGCTGCTCACTAAGTATCATTACTAAGCTAAACAGTCACTGAACTACATAAGTTCGGCGATTTCTTGGAACCATCTTCAAATAAACCATAATTATAGAAAACACCTATTAAGATGATGGTGAAATGGCCGCCGATTCCTAACTTTTCGCAGAGATATGGTTTCTTCTGCTCTTATCTAACTTTATCAGCCTAAGTGTCCTCATCACTGTTCACAATGTTGTAACTGGTTTGTGGTACCATCTTTGACTAAATTCGCGTTGACACTTGACAGATTTTTATTTTTGAGGGACCTGTATGCTGAATTGTCTCACACATAGCTCTTGTTTTCTCTTTCTTAACTATGTGTGCTATATGATTATACAGTGCAAATTTTGGTGTCTTGGTGGGCTTGTAGTCTTCATCCTTATAGTAGTGTAGCTTGTGGGATAGCGGTGTTGTAGATATTATGTGTACGCCCATATGGTGTCTGATTAGTTCTCTTCCCAAGCTAGAAATATGACATAGGTTGGGAAATCTGGACTCTGATATATTCTCAGAGGTTGGCTCCTAAGCTATTTAATCAGTCAATCAAGCCTTGGTTATCATTATGAATTTTCACAAGTTTTAGTCAGAGAGGTAGGCCTGAGGGCTAGTAGACCTTAGAACTGCAAGTCACTAGTTTTTTTGTCACAATGTCACTTTTAAATGGGTTGATCATGGTCGTGCCCTGCTTTCTTGTCTTCAAATTGTTCTATTGATCTACTATGTATGTTCATGCTTTTTCTTTTGTTTTCTGTCATAACTTGGACTCGCCTATACTTTGTCGTTTATAACGGGGACTTCCTAAAATGAAGACAATGGTATAGGAACACATCATCAAAATGCAAATTCAATTCTTAAGTTCGAATATTTGGACCGTTTTAGAGTAAAATCAACTATGAAAAATCATAGGCCAGAATTCTGATAGAGGGTAGAGACATTGCTGAGACAGAGGAACTGAATCGTCAAAATTAATACTTTAAGCTTCATACACCTATTAATTCGTCTGCCTTTCTCTGGCAGCCGCCCTTGCTGTCTATTCTGGCAGAAGTGTCAATAGTCTTGGTCGCATAAGAATTTCATATCCTTATCAGTGTCGTGTACTCGTGTGGTATTTGACATAAGTATGGGTTCAAAAATGAAGCGTCAAGGTAACATAAGCTGTCATACATAGTCACTTTCTGATTAATTATCCGTTTTTGATTTCGAATTGCTGTGAATGTCTACTATTTATTTAGACAATGATCAAACGAGATATACAAGTTCTAGGTGTTTGTCTGAGCATCATGCATATCTAAGCTTAGCTCATCTATGATCTCTGAGGCACTCAATCCCTCAGGGCTCTTATTGGAAAGATGCCCTATTTTTTATTTTTTATTTCCAATTTCTATGAAGGCCTACTATTTTATTTTCCCCTTCTGGTTATTTGTTCATGGAGCAAAGATCTTATGTCCAAAAAAATAAAAATATTATTCAAGCCCAAGGAAGGCATGAAGATGAGTGATGACTGCTATAGATAGTTTCCTTCAAATTTATGACTCGTGCTAGAGAATACTATCAATATAGTTTTGCTGGAGTAATCTGACCATGCTTTCTTTGACACTGTCAGACAATTATATTTACTATGTACAACTTCAAATTAATGGCTAGAACCGTGATAAGCATGATTTTCTTTCGGACTGATGGATGTTGTAGCCTCTCTGTTTTTGTTGAATAATGTTACGAGCGTCTCCCAAAAGCTAGCTGTATTATTGTATTGAAGTTGCAGGTAGGGCTAACTTTACAATGGCTGTTTTAACTTAAGAAATTCACATTGAGATTTCGAGAAAGTGTATATATGATTTTTATGGTCTTAAAAATCATTGTGAATACGAAGTATCAAATATGAACTATGTTGTATCGAGAAATTTGTGTTCAGTTCAATGAACTTGTAAGATCAATTATATGGCTTGAAGTATTTTGATCAAAAGTGCCGGGGAATTGGGACTTCAATCACATACTGCAATAACCTTTCTGCTGACATGCTGTTTCAGTCAAAGCCACTGATGGTTGATTTCGGCGCCTCCAAAATCAGAAGAAGGGGATTACTGCCGAATTCACTGGTAAAAGTGGATGTTTGCTTACTGCCAGTTTTGCGATTCTCGGATCCCCACTTGTTTCAGTCACTCTACTGCTTAAACAGTGCTGCCGTCTCTGAGTGACTCCACTTTTGTAATTCTGTAACATATAGAGTTGCACGCTACGATTCTTATCAGGAGAGATTCGTCCTTGAGGTATGAGCTGTCTAAATAATTGAAGGATGACCTTGTACTACACTGAAGTACTGGTCAGCACTGCAAGGAATCAAAAGCCAGCTCACAGCTACTAGAGATTGAAGGACAAAAGCTTAGCTCAGCATAGTAGTACAGAACTACAGACTGACATCAGCGAGGAATGAATGTGATCATTTCAGTGATGATTGCACAATCATAGTATGAGCAGCTTAACATTGAGACAGGGCTACATGCATGCCTGATTGCCTGCAACTTCAATACCAATAATACTGCTAGTGTTCTGGACGTGCTCATAACATCATTCAGCCGAAACACATTCCACAACATCATTAGCCTGAAAGAAACCCCTGCCTTCAATGGTTCTTGCCATTAATTTGAAGCAATATTTGGCAGTCTCAGTCGTTTGAGTGTTGAGGAAAACAATGGTCAAATTTAGCGGCCGAACTACTTTAGTGGTGCCCTATTGGAGAGCCAGAACTTTCCAAGGAATAAAAATCATAGCAGTTTCTTTACACTATAATAACCGGAGAAAGAGGAGAAGATGTTCTCAGACAAAGCTAAACAGTCAGTAAACCTGTACCAACTCCCGTTGAGCATAAGTGCACTACCAATAAACCCATTTGCATGCCTTTTAACAAAATAAAAAGTCTTTATCTACCTTGTACCTACTAACAGCCGCTTCAACATATAATATCCCGAATGCGAACGTAGCTTGTACTGTTGTGTCTTATGGAGTCATGGCTCACACCACCCATTGAGTCATATACGATTTTGCAGAGCTCCAAGCATAGTAAAGAGTCAAGACCAACAGTATTGATAAGCCAATTTTGAGACCATTCATGCAAGTCTCTTAGACGGCCAGCAACTCATGTAACTTAATTACAGATTAGCACAGACCCGGTTTTCTCCTCACGAACATGCTAGATATAATCAGATGATACTATAGTGATCCTCAACATGTATATCTTTTGTAGCTGCTTTCTAAAGACAAACACTTTGTTATGGTGGTTTTAGGACTTCCCCACGTCTTTCAATTGGTTGCCTAAATGAGGACAAAATACACTACACGCAGATGCACTAAACAAATGCCAACATTCACACATCTTGTGCCTAGATTGCTAAGATGTATGGTGAGCACTAGTATACTATCTATGTAAACCATGTTCAGTTGTGATTATTGCACAACGTTTTTAGCAAAACTAAACATCCTTTTCAAATTACTTACCAAATTAAAGTTGATTAGCATATAATATTGTGTGTATCATATTTGCACAAGAGCCACATCAATCTTCTCTGTATCGTTCCAATTTAATCAATGTTATTAAAAAGACGATTAACAATATAAGAAACAGTTATTCGTGAATAGTAATTAGACACTAACATCTTGGAGAACCAAAAAAAAAAAAAAAAATAAAGATCCTATTTGAACTTTGACGAATTTATTAAGAAGGCAACTTACAGGTAAAGCTACGGAAGCAAGCATCACTGCAGGCTGCAGTATGTTCCTATGTCTACTTTACCCGACTGGTAGATTAATATTGCCGTCTAAAAAATTCAATCTGGCAACGCGGCGAACACCTTGGGTATCCATACAGCTCGCTGCAAAACTCCAGTTCCTCAAGTTCCTCATCCAGAGTGCATTCAGATTGACTTTTGGCACGCAGAAAGACAAGCCACTCCAAAACACGGGCATTGCTTAACATGTACTTGGCCAGATTTAACATATGTTTGCCAAGCTTAAAGCCACTTATCTCCACCTCTATCCTCTTGACATGAAGTAATAGACATGCAGGCGGGGGATCAAGGATCAAGCGCAAGAAATTGTCATTGTCGGTACTAATGGAAAACCCAAAGTACAATTTCAGAAATGTCAAGTTACGGAAGGTCAAGGCCTGCTTATGTAGCCCCTTCAGAGCACTAAGAGAAATTGGAAGTGTTTCAAGTACACTGACATGAGAAATCACAGGAAGAAGCGACTGCATTAGGTCCGGGTTACAGGTGAAAATTGCGGCTTGATGCAGAGCAATGTGTTTTCTCTGGAAGGAACATGTCAAGCGAGAAGCAACTAGAACAAAGTAGCGAAGTTTAGGTGCATCAATCAAAATTTTAGTAGTCTCAGGAGCAAGCACGAAACGCAAGTCCAACTCCTTCAAACTCCGAGATGATATATCTATAACAAAATCATCACCCTCATGCTTGCGCTCCCAACTACCGACACCATTCAAGATTAGATTTTTAAGCGATTGACAAGACCTGGTCACCCTTGCAACAAATCCACATTGAGAAGCACAAAGACGTAACTTCAAGGTTTTCAGATTAGGAAGATCAATTCTCATATTCTTAGTGACAACTTCATCAGGCAACTTATAGTACAAGTCAAGCAGTGACAATGACTGGGTTTGGAAAACACAAGCAGGGGCCGTGACAAGTTGCCAGCAGTCTGAGTCGGACTCACCCTCCTTCGTTGTCAATAACCTCATTCTCTGGACATTCCGGGCGCACACGAGACGAAGCCATGATTCAATGTTAGGGCTCACCGGGCCCTGTTCAGAGTTGGGGATACAGAGGATGAAATCATTAATGCGAGGCGAGGTGAGCTGCGAAAGAAAGTGATCCACAATGGTGTAGAAATTGGGTGTTTGCACGAAAGGGCTGCAGTCGATGGAGACGACTTGTGTCCAAAGACTGCACCACCGCCGGGACTGTTGGAAAAATTGCACACACATTC
>CAAKMY010112350.1:0-31765 GCA_901111285.1 Corrigiola litoralis | reverse complement strand
AATTTATAATTTAAATATTTTTATATTTTTAGATATTCACGGTCAAAATATGACATTGACAAGTGTGAAAAGTCAAAGGTAAAGAATTGGTTGGAATGAAGGGAGTAGTACACTGATGTCCGTTTCTATTAAGAATAGGGGTTGCACACTCATTTCATCTCCTCCTTGCAGCCCGTTAAATATGGTATAGTATTAAATATGGAGTTTAATTCTTATCTACCACTTAATAAGCTCCCGTACAAAGGAAAATAACTGAAACGAACACAAGTAAAAAGTTCTAGGCTAGTACGTAGTACTAGCTAAGGATGATTTGCACACCAGAAAACTATGATCAAACTATACCACAATAATCAAATTGAACATAGAAGCTCAAACTAAAAAAATCATCACAAACCAAATTAGCTGCACAATTATCCTCTTTTTGTATTTGTGTTGAACTCAATGTTACTCCCTCCAAACCACTCATTTCCCCACATATAATCCTACTCAAATCAAAACAATCACTCTTCTCCCCCTCTCATTTACACAAATTAAATAAAAACACTAACCCACTCAGCTCGCGAATTAACGGGGTAAGGCTGCGTACACCTGAACAACTCGAAACCATACAATTAGCCAATTAGCCAAACGTTTACTAGTTCCTTGTTGCTGTACAAACATTAACAAGAACTTAGACTAGTCCAACAATGGCCGTCTACTCTCATCACCACCCAAATCAACAACAACTTCATCCTCATCCTCATCATCATCATCATAATAATATTCATCATCGTCATCTTCACCGCAATTATACGAAGCAACAACAGATCCAACCAACACCAACTGATCCTCCAAGTACCTCTGCAGCAGCATCCACCCAATCTCCCTCTCCCTCTCCTCATCACACCTCCCCTCCTCGCAACGGCGCAACACATCTTCCTCCCTCCTAATCTTTTCGCGTTGGCGACGGCGGTGACAAAGGCAGTTGTATATGTGAGTTAGACATATGAGAGGTAACGTTAGGCATAGGATTGGTACGATAACCGGGGAGAATAAAATGAAGAAGATGATTCTACGACGAGTGTTGAGGGTAACCCATGAGTATAATGATGATGGTATTTGTTGCTGTGGTGTTGTTGATGGTTGGATTATAGGGAGAGTTTTGAGGGTCATCTTAGTGTTTGGTTATTCATGGTTTAGGGTGGAACATTGTCGTCATTTTTTGGTGTTATTGTATGGGGTGCGCAGCGCAGACACAAGTACGTGAGTTTAATGGGTTATTGATGTGTTGTTAGTGCTTTGGATGCGTCAACAGGGCCACAGGGGGGGCACATGTGTTTTGCTGTGACTTTCTTGCTGTACTTTTTCTTCCCTTTTGTTGCTAAGTTTTTGCTGTACTTTCAGGATTCTTCTTCTTTGTGCTTTGGATTCTCAGATTTCTAGCTTTTTTGGGGTTATTGAGGCGTGCATGAATCTATGAGGTGAATGGGTGTTTTCATGTTTGTGTAATTGTGTGGGCTTGTAGTTGTGGATTTCTCTAGTTGTCTAAGATAATAAGGATTCTTTGTTTCAAAATCATGTTTTATCTTTTTATCTCATGACTTTATATCTTATCATATCTTTTCTCAAATAATCGAACATCTTTGAGTGTAATTTTATCATATTATAAGAGTTGACATGGAAAAAATTGAAAAGTGAGACAAAAGATAAGACATTATTTAGAATAGAGGATCTATATTGCTCTTGAAAAAGAGTTAGGATGTGAATTAGCTTAGAAGGACCATAACATGTTGTAAGACTAGTTGGATCAGGAAGTCTTGGGGAGAGACCGTCTACTATTATCTTAAAAGTGGACCGAGTCATGCTGGTCTAACAAAAGAATATAAATTTATAATTTAATATGGGTTTTTTGGGAGCTTAAGGAAATTTACCTTACAAATAGTCGATTTACTTTTACAAAGAGTCAATTTACTTATAATAATTTGTGTATTTGGATTGAGACTTCATCTATACCACTATTCGAGTGGCCTCTAAATAAATAAAATAAATAAAGTAAAAACAAAAAGGTTTTTTTAGTACACCAGCGACTCATATTCACTCGGGTTATACTGATTCATAGGGCATAAACATTAAAGTAAAACTAACTAGGTTCCTACATTGCCCTCTTATGATCTCAAACATTCCATAAGCATGAATAACTAATCATAACTATAATAACTAGTGATGTGAGATGTATAATCTGATGTACTAGTGGTTGGATTGACCATAACATAAATTAGTTTTTTCATACTTATTCTTGGGAGAAGATGGTTAACCATTTGCTTCACCTCTTACATGAATTTTCAAACCCACCATAACATAAATTAGATTTTTCATACTTATTTTTCTTGCTTGCAAAGTCCAAGCAGCTTAGATTTTACATCGTTGGATTTGTCTCTACGGGCCATGAAATTACATGTGAGGGTAATAACCAATGTAGCAACCATCTCATAAGTCTTTATCATCTACTTACACATAAAAAGAAATTTGGAAATCTTTTATAATAATGTGAACTAAGTTGATAAATATATGTGACTACATGTAATCTTACGTGAATTTTTAAACCCTCTTCCTCTTAGAGTAAATCGAATAGTAGGTCTTTTACTTCCTCGGTGATGTCATGTAGAAAAGTAATTTTTTTTTTGTTCTCCAATGGCAAGCATATCTATGAGGAGTTTGAGTGACCCAAGATCAAACACACTTGTGAGAAAAGGGGACCGCATTATGATCCCAAGCAGCCTGCTTGCATAGTCAGGTCTGCTTAATTAAGAAGGCTTTGAGAACTCCATAATGAATATGATATTTTCCTGCTTGTAAAGTCCAATCAGCTTAGATTTTACATCGTTAGATTTATCTCTACCGGCCATGCAATTCCATGTGAGGGTAGCAACCAATGTAACAACCATCCGATAAGTCTCTATCATCTACTTACATATGAAAAGAAATTTTGAAATCTTTTAAAAGAATGTGTACCAAATTGATAAATATATGTGACTATATCTAATTTCCCAATTCTGGTTGATTGAATTCCTCTAAAACACACCCAAAACTGGACTCATCTCTAAAGGAAATTCACATAGAGCATTCATATTGGGCCACCCTCACAAATCCATCAAAAAAACCAGCCCACACATCAAATCCTACTCACAAATCCTATGAATCTATGTTCATTGTTCACCAATTAAGAGCCAAACCCACTTGCACAAAAATGCAGATTCCATAGCAATGACATAACTTCCAAATCAAACAAACAAAAGCCCTTTCCTTCCAACTCAACTCAACACACACATACATCAAAGTGAAAGTGAAGGTCCATCATTCATGTCCCATCTTCCTTCCTTTAGATTAGATTCACCAAAACCAAACTAAACTAAACTAAACTAAACTTTTTTTTTTGAAGGAAAACTAAACTAAACTTAACTTAACTATTGCATACAGTATAACACAAAAAATAACATAAAGTACAAGTAATATAATACCTCAATGAAGTACACAAGTAAAATAAAAACACCCCTATATTAAAATTTACCTCATTTTAAAGCTTCTTCCTTTCTTCTTCTTCCACCATTGTTGCTACACTCAGATCCCACCATTAGCTGAGAGGGTCGTTCTCTCTCATTTTATCACCATGCTCACCGTCCGATCCATCATCATCTTATTCACCATCATTGCCATTTCTTCACCTGTTTTTGCTTCTGAGTCAGATCACAAGGTAACTTTCACTACACTCACTTTTCTACTTCACTTTGATTTTGGGATTTTTGTTTGTTTTGATGGATCTTTTGATTTGTTGCTGTGTTTTTGTATGTGGGTTCTTGTTCAAATTTTGATTTGGTTATTTGGTTCTGGTGGGTTTGAGGGTTAGATCTTAGTTTATGGCTATTATGATGCTGGTTGCAGTGGGGTTTTTTTTTTTTTGTGTTGATTTGATTGTTTTTGTGGAATTAGCAATGCCCATTTAGCTAGTTTGTGCAATGGAGTGGAAAGATTGGGTCTTTATTGGAGGATTTGTGTGTAGTGTTCAAAGAACTGAGCTTTTTGTGGAAGTTTGATGTTTTGGGTGGTTAAGTGCCTTGCAGTAGTAAGCAGATGAAATGTTGTTCTGTTAAAAAATGAGATTAGCATTAGGAATTGGAACGTTGCTTACATATTATTGGATGAGGTTGAGGTTACCGCATCGTAAGACGGTTTCACAAGTAAAATGTTGATTTCTTGAGAGCAACATTGCTTCTAATATACATTGTTACTTTTGAAGAATGAAGGTTTTACTTTTAAAGACGTCGCACGGTGAGGTAACCTCATACAAGACCTTGTGGCTTGTTTGTGGGGAGATATGAAGTCATAGAGGCTATAAAAATCGTTTGGTGAGTGGAACTAGATTGCTTAAGTAGTTTAGGTACATTGTTCTTCACCACCTTGTAGGCTCTCTGGTTGTCCAGTACCTTGAGTTGCAAAAGTCGATCCGAATTATGTCGGCTTTGTTTAGCATGTGTAGGCATTGATAAGTTTGAATCGTCCCTTAGCAATGACTTTTATCATGCCAGTTTATGTTGAAGGGGAGCTAAGATAGGTCTAGGCATTGTAACTTTGTAAAAACTCTCCTTTAAGCCAGTTGTCGACTTGTAGTTGCACTTTCCTCGTTTAATAAAAGAGTGTAATGTTCTACCATTCCGTGAATTGGGGTTGAATGACCGCCCTTGATAAGATGGCTTATGTTAAAATAGGCTGCATCATTTGGGAGAATCAGGGAGGTCTTTACAGGGCAGTCTCTAATGATTGAATTTCCTCGTCTAATGAAAGAATGTACAGTTCGACCTTTCTGCAAATTGAGGCTGGATGATTGCCCTTGATAAGTTGTCTTGAGATGAAATAGACCGCATCCTTTTGGGAAAGTGGGGAGGCCATTTATAGGACAATTTCAAGTACTTGAATTCGACAGAGTTGCTTCCTCTCATCAAGAAATAGCAGATGATAGTATATCCAAAAGTGCTGAAGCATACAGTCTATTGTAGGAGACAACATTAAATAACAAATGATAACTGAGTGCATTTCTTATTCGCTTGGTGGTCAACCATGTTTAGGTTTTTGTTGCAAGTGATAGGAACAATACTATGTTGAACTTTGTACAATTTGCCAAGTTTGTCGGTCTCACGTCTCTGTAGTTGTGTGGTCTTGAAAATGGCATGCCTTGGTGCCTTGCTTTGCTTTTGTCTGCTTATGTGCGTGGAGGTGTGTGGTTTATTTTAATAAATGTTTACGAGCATTGCAAACTCCTGTAATGTTCTATTCTTTTGAATTTCAGTATGAAGGAGGTGAACATGTGACTCTTTGGGTGAACAAGGTCGGTCCGTACAACAACCCTCAAGAAACTTACAACTACTATAGCCTTCCATTTTGTCATCCATCTGGGGATTCCGGTCACAGGTGGGGTGGCTTGGGTGAGGTACTTGGTGGAAACGAACTTATTGACAGCCAAATTGATATTAAGTTTGGAAGTAAGTATTGTTTAATTCCAATCAATTGATACAGTGTCTGTAATCTTCTTTTGTCTCGTTTTATGTGTTGCATATGTTCCTAGTATCAATTTCTACTAAAAGCTATAATCTGTCATTTCCTTTTGATAGAAAATACTGAAAAGACCACCATATGTGAACTTCAACTCGATGCTGCTAAAGCCAAGCAGTTCAAAGATGCAATCGAAAATTCCTACTGGTTTGAGTTCTTTATTGGTATGTGACAAAGTCCCTAGATTTTTTCCCCTTGTTTTTTTTTCTTCCTTTCCTTTTGTTTACTTTTGTTCACTGACCTTTTGCTTTCCGTCTGTCTATCTTGGCTGCTAAACACACTTCAGACGATTTGCCGCTGTGGGGTACGTGTTTAATTCTTTCCTGTTAGCTGGTTTCTTATGAAATGTAGCTTCTTCTTGATATTATCTCAAGTTTCTTAATTTTCAACACAGGTTTTGTTGGAGAACTGCATTTCGATAAAAATAGTGACAACACTAAGCATGTTCTTTATACAAACAAGAACTTTATCATCAAATACAATGGTAATCAGGTAACTTCGGTTGACTCTTGGTATATCTTTATTGCTTCCTTTTTTTTTTGACTTCGTAGATTCAGTTATGAGTATCCTTAATTTGTTGTCTCTGCAGGTTATTCATGTTAATCTCACCCAGGACGGTGCTAAGCCTGTGGAAGAGGGGAAATCATATGACATGACTTATAGTGTTAAATGGATTCAGACAAATGTTACCTTTGCCAAGCGCTTTGATGTATACCTTGATTATCCCTTCTTTGAGCACCAGGTCTGTATTATGTTATTCAAATCACACATACTCTTGTCTATCTAAAAGACTTTGATTTTCTGTTCGAAATTGTTTCTCTTGTCACATGGCTGTCTTGCAACAGCTGAAATTTTGAATATTGGATGGGAAAGTTATGCTTCCTCTGAGCCCGCAAAAAAGAACAAGGGAAATGGAAGAAATTAGATCTAAAAGTGTCCCTATACTCTGTTCTGAAAGGACTTATCTCTTCAAACTCTTTTGCAGATTCATTGGTTCTCCATATTCAATTCGTTTATGATGGTTATCTTCTTGACTGGCTTGGTGTCTATGATTTTGATGCGTACTCTTAGAAATGACTACGCAAAGTATGCTAGAGAAGATGACGATTTAGAGACCTTGGTAAGATTATCTCCTGACGGATTCTTTTATGTGCCCTGACAACTTATTTACCTTCTTGTCTGAACTTGGAAATCTATTATCAGGAAAGGGACGTAAGTGAAGAGTCTGGTTGGAAACTTGTTCATGGCGATGTTTTCCGTCCTCCTCGCAGTTTAGCGATGCTTTCAGCTCTTGTCGGCAATGGAGCTCAGTTAGCAACTTTGATTCTCCTTGTCATTAATTTGGCAATTGTCGGCATGTTATACGTTGGGTATGTGTGCCAAGCCCTTGTTAAACTATTTATCGGACCCTACAATTATGTCTTTACTCAATTGTCAAACCTTTTGTGCACCATTTGGGACATTGGTATCAGCCGCTCTCTTTCTTCTTGAATGAGTAATTTATCCAATTCCTTTTCGGTAACAAGTGTTTAGATTTTGTACTGTAGTCTTCTGGGGAATTTTTTCAGCTCATCTACCCTACTTTCTACATAAATTTTGAATTTGTGTTTATTACCATATTGCAGGAGAGGAGCCATTATTACAACATTCATCGTTTGTTATGCCTTGACGTCATTTATATCAGGCTATGTGAGTGGTGGCATGTACTCTCGTAATGGTGGTATGTACCTGGTTTTTTTATTTTTTCAGAACCTTCTTAAACATTTGTCTTTATCCATACTTCATTCTGAGCTGTTTGAAAAGGTAGCTGATGAATATTTTACTTTAATGTCAGGTAAAAGTTGGATAAAGGCAATGATTCTCACTGCATCACTTTTCCCATTTTTGTGCTTTGGGATTGGGTTCCTTCTGAACACAATTGCTATATTCTATGGATCTCTGGCCGCTATCCCCTTTGGGACTATGGTAGTTGTTTTCGTCATTTGGGCTTTTATCTCCTTTCCTCTTGCACTTCTTGGTACTGTTGTTGGGAGAAACTGGAGTGGTGCTCCAAACAATCCGTGTCGGGTGAAGACTATTCCTAGACCTATTCCAGAAAAGAAATGGTATCTAACGCCATCAGTGATTTCTCTTATGGGTGGATTACTTCCATTTGGGAGCATTTTTATTGAGATGTATTTTGTCTTCACATCCTTCTGGAATTACAAGGTATTTCCCCCTTTGGATTTATAAATTCTTGCCGGCATTTTTCTTTTAATTTTTTCTTTTTGTCCCTGGTTTCTGTAATTGGACATTCGCATTAGTTTGAGAAATATTCCTCCCTTGGTTAAAATTTCTGGAACCTCTTTATCGCCATATGTTTTGGCCCCTCGATGCTCTAATATCTCAGCTTAAAATTTTATTTTTAATTTGTTGCTGATTTGAGTGTCTTAAGGTGGTGCTCTCACTAACTGTTAGGTTCTCGCCTTATTATTGTTGTCTCCCTCTGGTTGTCAGTATTTTTTCTGTCTAGTCTTATCCATAATTTGACTTGTTGCTCATGCTTTCTCATATCGTGCCCCCTTGCAGGTGTACTATGTGTATGGATTCATGCTCCTCGTATTTCTGATTCTCATCATTGTTACTGTCTGTGTGACAATTGTGGGGACATATTTCTTGTTAAATGCTGAGAACTACCACTGGCAATGGACTTCATTCTTCTCTGCTGCATCAACGGCGGTATATGTTTACTTGTACTCCATTTACTACTATCATGTGAAGACAAAGATGTCCGGCTTCTTCCAGACCAGCTTTTATTTCGGATATACAGCAATGTTCTGCCTTGGGCTAGGAATTCTTTGCGGTAAGCATTTTTGCTTGAACTTTTCTCCTATATGTCTCCTTCTTCGCCACCTCTCTCAAATTGTGGAGACTCTCATGTATTTACTAAGAATGAATCCCTTCTTGCAAATCTAGACTGATAAGATTTGGTATGTTCTATGATTTCTGGTGGCTAACAATTTTGATTTCGGCCTTTGACTTCTCTACTCATTTCCTTGGACTGGGTGGATGGCTGTGGAATGTGAATTGTATTCGTTTATTGTCATCTTAGGTGCTACTGAGGACACCCAACCTTTTCAACTTCCCAACCTCAAAAAAGGAACACTTTTTCAACCAATATATTTGAATATGCAGCATCGCTTGTTCTATCTCTTCATCACACATGTGTGCTTATGGAGCTGATAAGCTTGTTTGTGTATCATTAATTAGTCTGGATTATCTCAAATTTGAAGTTTGTTTTTGTCACTAATGAGTTTAACCTTACTCTCTTAAAATCAGGGGCGGTTGGATTTCTGGGCTCCAATCTTTTTGTACGAAGGATCTACAGAAACATCAAGTGTGACTAGTTATTGATTGACTACCACATACGCGTTAGTGTTGTGCTCACGCTGCTCCTGTCACAAACTTGAGAAGAAGGGGATTCTTGTTCAGGGTATGGATCCCATTAGGACTCGGCACCAAAATTGCTTCAACAAGAATTGTAGAAGAGATTAGGTAGACATGGCGAAAGCATTGTGAGAATATGTAATTTTTGTCTCGGAAACTGCATTTGTATTTTAGCCGTATACTGGACCGAATTATCAGACTTAGGCAATACCCTTAATATGCTAGCTTACGAATGTTTTTCCTTGCCACATGGGCTAATGAATTGCTCTTCGAAGAGATTTTGCTGTGGTTATATGAAACATAGGGCATTTACATGTATGTTCGAATCATTAAATTCAATACTGATGTTACTGTATTACTATGATTTTATGACTGAACATTCTTTGTTTACAATGATACTTCTCGCTTGAACCTTGTAGTCTATATATGTTTTTTGGGTGTACTGTATACCGTTTTCGAGTATAGGAGTTGATTGGCGTAAAGAGTAATCAACTAATGAAATCTATTGATATTCCAGACACCATTTCTAGAGCTTACTGCATATACTATCAATCTTGAAAGGTCTATGTAAGTAATTCCCTTTGGCTAAAGACGTCAAGCGCTCAGTAGTTTTGGTTTATGACGTTTCTTGCCAAGACAAAGTCAATCTTATAAGAAAAAATGTCATTTTCTTTTAAAGTAGCGACAAAGTTGTAAATAAGAACCGAATCAACATCTTGCGGCTAAAAGATGAGACCAGGACAAGTGTGTTATATCCTAATTATTTATAATGTTTTTGTGTGTTTTGTAAAGTCATATTTCCATGTCGATTCTCGTGGTTGGAAGATGAGAGAAGCACAAGTGTGTCAGTGCTCGCACAACACACCTCAATACATGAGCCATATGGCAAGTGCGATGAACTCTAGCACAAAAATTCGCATGGATAACACGAGGGATTTAAAAGCTCATTGAAAAACTTTAAAACTCATATAATCTCAATTCCGAACACACCCTTGAATAATCGGGTAAAAATTAGGTGGTAAGCTGTTCAACTTACTAGAGGTACCGAATTCGATAGTCATGTACCCCATGTGAAGATTTTTCCTTACCTCTCCTTTCACTTGGGTGACTTACCGTAAGTACTCCACTTGTCTTTTTTCTTTCAGATAACATGAGAAGTTTTACTAACACAAGCTTCTTACCTAATCCTTCTTAGATAAGTAGAACTTCCTATGAAAAATATAATTCCCTATATCAATCAAACATTTGTCACACAAATTACAACTCCATGTAAATTACAAACTCCACGTCCAACCAAAAATCAAAGAAAATAAATACTCCGTAACCCTCTTTTATTAACCAGTCAAGATTATTTGTATAAGACCGTCTAATCTTAAGGTTCAAAATCAAAAGAAATTAATTAATTACTTATTAATATAAAATAACTTTTTTATTATAACATTAATATAAATGACCATTTCAACTCAATTTCTCACCCATTTTTTTTACTATTTTGTGAAACGAAATGAAAATAAAATAAAAATAATGTAGGTCAATAGACCCAAAAATGACAAGTTAGATAACTCCTCACCTTTTTTTTTTTTTTTGGTAACTAAGCACTTGTTAGTTGTTGTTAGCTTGTGAGTTGCAACGTTGAGGGGAGGAGTGTCTAGTCTAGTTAGTCTTTGCTGACCAAATGAAATAATAACAACAATAATAAACCCCTGAATTCCACACCACCAGATCTCCACCGTTAGATCTCCACCACAACCATGCTCACCATCGTCCGATCAACCCTCATCTTCATCTCCTTCCTTTTTTTCCTCTCCTCACCATCCCTTGCCTCTGAGTCTGATCACAAGGTATGTGCAAACTTTTTATGCCAAAGTTTTGATCTTTTTCACATGGGTTTGTTAGAAATTTGATTTTTTGAAATGGGTATTGCTTGGATTTTTTGTTTGTTGCTTTAATTGTGGTTTTTTTGGTGTTTTTTAGCTGTTTTTTTTTGTTGTTTAGGGTTTGATTATGTGTAGTATTGTGTAAAGATTTAATCTTTTTATTTGTTGGTCATGTTAGTTTGTTTTTGCTTGTGTTTTTGGGTACCCATTTGGTTTATTTAGGGAATTGTTGTAGAATTGGGTGCAATGTGTTTGAGGTGTTAAAGTTATGAACTTGGTGAAAATTGGATAATTTGTATGAAGTTATGTTATGGATTATTTGGTTGTGGATTTTGTGAGAAAAGAGGTTGGTGATTGCAAGTAATGAGGTTCGATTGCATGCATCATCTTCTTTGTTTGCTCTTTGACTTCAACTACTCGGTTTCGTCGCGAGTAAATGTGATAAAACTGGATTTTCAGTTGCCATGTGAAGTATGTTTGTGTAAGATGGATGCTTTTAGTGAAATGTCGAACAAATAATCTAAGGTGTGGATATAAGGCATAGGCATATGAAATGCCCTAGGTTTCACATTAGTATAGAAAAAACTTTTTTCTTGAATGGACTCTTTTTCTTTTGGTATGAAATGTGCGCACAAAGTCACTGATAAGAATCGAACCCCCAACCTCATAATTGGGGTAAGAGAGCTCTTACCACTTGAGCTAGTTCTTTTCTTACTTGAATGGACTCTTCTGTTACTTGTGTAAACATTTGAGATGGTTTGAGAGACCTTTTGAAAATGTTTGATTTTATTAGAGCGGGGGGGGGGGGATGTGGAGTTGTGTGCTCTGTTAAGTGTTTCATTAGTGTGGAAATGTTAATTTGTATATGATTCCTTGGAACGACATGAAATGATAAGAAGGTGAGAGCCATTTACCTTGATAAAGATGAACACTTGATTACTAGAAGACATAGGCATTGAAAAGTAGGATTCTTCATCATGACTGGGATGCTAGAAGCATGGGCTGTTACAGTGTCATCATGGATATTGCTTGCAGACAAGCAGAAAGGACTCACATTTATCAGTGTCCTTGCTTTTTTCCAGAATGTAATATATGAATCTATTACTCCAATTTTATGGTTTGTGGAGAAATATCATATTTGGTTTCCACGGCAATTATTATAGCCATGTTGATGTGATTTTTTAAAGATGAAGCAGGCTACCCTTAGGAAATGGTTCTGGACTGGAGGCTAAATAATAGGGCACTTCCTATTCGAGTGGCTTGACTTTACTTCTTTTGCTGGTTAATATCCGCCCATTGGATGTGTAGCTTTTAGTTTGAAGTCTCTGCTTGATGCTTCGTAGTCTTAAAGAGTGGTTTTATTCAGGATCCGTATTACATGGAGCTATTACAGCTTTGGATACATAGTCTGAAGGGAAGGGGAGGGAGAAAAAGAGGGGGAATCGAAGAGAAGGTGTGGGGGGGGGGGGGAAGGAGTGGCTTCCATTTCCCTCCATATCTCTCCAAATGTGGAGGTATTTGGTTCATTAAATAGTGAGGAAAACGATCCCTCCCCTTTCTTGTCCCAACTCCATATTCAAAGTAGGTGAATTGAATCCTTCCCCCCCCCCCCCCCCTTTTCTCTTTCATTTTGCTTCTTTGTAGGAAAGTCTTACTGTTGTTACTACTATTTATTTATTTCTTAACCTATCTTTTGATCATTAAAAAAAAAAAGAAGTTTCTTTCCTTCAGCATTTCATTGACGATGAGCTGAATTTTGATAAAAATTGGGTCTTCCCTCACCCTTCGCTCAGTTATAGATGAAGAGCAGAATGTTTCATCTATAGCATTGTAGTAGTGTACTTTAATGATGGCTCTATGGTGACATTGCCTTTAGGTGAGCCTCAGTTTTTCTCCCCCTTCTAAGCTAGTCCGGTTATTCTGCTGAACCAAGTTCCTAGGTTCAGAAAATTAGACAATCTAAAGGTTGAATGCTAGATCCTTATCTATCCAGTCTTATCCATGATTCTGGTGAAATAGATGTATGCTAAGTCAACACTTTATCTCATCTCAGTGTGTGAGTGCTGTTCTAAGGTGGACTTTGACAGTAAGAGTGTGAGATGTGTTTGCAACTCTGTCTCTGTTATACGGTGAAAGGGAAAATGGGGAAAATGAAGAAATTAATGTTCACATTGTGTCTTGAAACTTTGTGTGTTGCATTCGTTTTAGTGGAAGGTGCAGAAGAACTTAAAAAATAATAAAGGATTAAAAGACGTAGTTGTGAAATAAACAACTATCTCCTCTGAATCTGGATTCGGTAGAATATATATTGGGTGTTTCTTTTGCTGGCGATGTTTTATGACAATATTGACATATAACTAATGCTTGTATACACCTTTTTCCTAATTTTCAGTTAGAGTGTATATGGTAATCTGTCCAAGTCTAAAGTCAAAATGTATTTTCATTCAACAATTACTCAGTTTCTGTGACTTAGCTAAAACATACTTGGATTATTGTCATTAGTTAGGTTGTTAAGACCTGTTTGTATCTGTTCGTGCATTCTACATTTATGTGAATACTATCTAAATTTGCTGCGTTAATCTGATTTAAACTACTATTTAAATTTGCTTTGGTCAATAAGAAGACCCAAAAGCTAATAACAGGTCATGGGCATATATGCGCTTGGCCATCGTAACTCTCTATGTCCGCTCAGACTATTTTCTCGATATCTATTATGATAGGGAAGGTCATCCCTTTAGTTTCTATTCTACTCTTCTAGGCCCTTCTTATCCCCGTGTCTGACAGACATGATTTTTCCTCTTGCTGAAGGCTAGTTTGACTGTTGACTGAACTGTCTGAAGTGGAATGTGCCTTGTGCCTGATATCTGCTGTGACCTGATTTCCTCTGTTCGAATATGATTGAACATAATTTACTCTATAGTCCTTACGTTTAGCATTATCTGAGACGCTCATAAGAATATTTTTCATAATTTCTCAGGCAAACACAAAATGTCCAGTTAAAAGAGAAAAGAGGGTAAAAAGAGGTTGATTGCAGACAACTTATGAAAGTTTGGTACATTCAGATTAGATACTAATTATCAATTTTTTTTCCCTAAAAATGACCATAAGAAAGTTTCTGGAAGGCTATATTTCATTTTTTTTTTCCCTATTGGTGTTTTGTTACTTGAGGCTCTAATTTCTAATTGGGTACCCAAGTATCTCTACACAATTCAGTAGCTTGATGAGCAGAAAAATCATGGGGTGGTCCTCCATGTGGTTAGTATGTGAAATGCAGAAAAGAAAAGAGTTGAAATGGGAAATGACCAATGGGTATGTTCTGTGTTGCATGGCACTTCAATCTACGTTTATGAACCTTTGTCTAGCCCTACCTAATAAATTAGCCTGATGAGCCAATGGTATGAATCTTCACAAGTATGTTGCTTGCATTCTTAATCCAAAAGCACTCATGTAGCACCCTCACGCTTAGATGCCATATGACACTTGGATGCATCAATTGAGACCAAAACCATAAGGAACTCCCTGAAAGTAAAAACAGCAGATTCAATTTTATGATTGGTGTCCATATCTATTAGTTGTAAATGTTGATTGTGTTTGTTTATTCTTGATCTTATGCTCTTTTATCTGATTATTCTGAGTTATTTTCTCCTCTTCCCCCTGGTAATTCAAGCCAGGCAATTCTTCATAGCAATTGTTGACTGTGAACATTGTTTGTCGGCGCAGATTTGGCCTCCCAAAAATTTCAAGGATTCAGGATCACGTTTCCATTCCAAGCTTAAGGAGGCAGTTATGCAGGTAAGGTCTCTATAAGCACCTTTGATTACAACCCTAATTCCTTTGGAAATTTGAAACAGAGTCGTTTACACCCTAGTCCCATACTGATTGAGAAGTTTGCTGGATGGATTTATTATCTTTTTCCTTGGCATTGTTGTTTTTAGTATATAAGTATGTTCATTATTTGATGTTTAAAACTTTTGTATTCGCTCAATAGAGGCTTATAAGTTATAACCTCCAAAGTCTTTTTTATTTTTATTTTTTTAATTTTCACTCTATTTTTGCTTGTTATTTCATCACCTCTAGAATTGGAAACAACCTATTCAGGATTAGTGTTGCATACACTTGACAGCCCCCCCCCCCCTTCCCCCAGTTGGGAGAGAGGCTTTTTGTAGGCATTAGGGTAATGCTGTTGTCCTTCATCACCACTAAATTCTCAATAAACAGATAGTACCTGAAAAAGCATTAGGAACACCTTGGGAAGTGGAGATAGCACTTACCTTAATGCATCCTTTTCTTGTCTCTTTAAGAAGCATGTGAAGGATTCTTTATAATGCTCTCTTTTATGGAAATATCTATGGGATTATGTTGTGGAGATATAGCCTGTCCGAGATGATTTTGGTTGTTAACGAGTGCCTGGGAGTGGGAAGATTACCTTCTCGACAGACTATATTTTTGCTTGGGCTCAAAAAAGTTATAAAGTGTAACCATGTTGTCTGAAAGCAAGACTTGTTGTAGCTAGCATTTGAAATGAACAGAATGCACATGTTTTGTCAGAAAAGTGGAATTGTCAATATGTTTTATAGACATATCAGATGTTCACCTTTTGATGCCTTACGAAAAACTTTGGTTGTCCATCTATGTCAAATGGAGTCAAAAGTTATAGCGTTCTTTGGTTTTGGAATATGATGCCATGATGGATTAGATCAAAATTGGCTCATAATATATTAATACCCCCTCTGCCCTTCTATTAAAACGAAGCAGATGGTCAACACACTTCATCTCAATGTTTACCTCACACACCGACCCCCCTTACCCCGCTTGTGCAGGCGCCTCTTTGAAGGCATTGGGGTAATGTAATGCTGTTGATGTATGAAAATCTCTGGTGAAGTTTTTGAGGGGTAGGCAACGACATCATTACCCCAATGGCTACAAGGAGGCTCCCTTCCAAGCCAGATAAGGGGGCATCGGCCATCGGGTGTACACAGCCTTACCCTGCCTACAATGATATTTTACTGAAGTTTTATGCCCAACATGAGTAAAAAGCATAGCCAGTTGATCAAGTTCCAGCGTAAGAACTTTTAATAAACAAGATTGCTGCGTTCATCTATCTGAAGATTTAAAACTTCAGAAACCCGTTCTAAAAAGACCTTGTCAACAAAACAATGAAAATTTCGAGGTAGTATGATGCAGCTGTTCAGTTCATCAATCAGCTCGACTACTGTTGTACTGCTTTGGCTCTTATTTTCTTTTTTTATATTGCTTGTTCATCTGCTGCCAAATGTGTGCAACTGTTGCATGCATTTATGGTTACAAGTTACATACTTGCCCTTCTTGTCCGGATTCTCCTGGTCCTATTGACTTTGTGCTGCCAAGTTTGAATTGCTAAAATGTCATCTTGCAGACTGGCCTTGAGAAAAATGTTTTTGGAAATCATCCAGTTACCATGACTACACCAGACCGTGCTCCTCCTCCTGCTTTCTCTTCAGATCCCCTGAAAAGTGCATCTGGTTTTGGTGGCGCTGAAGGAGTGAAAAATGACGCATCATCTTCTGCTGGAGCGGGCTCAGATATCGTGGAAGTCGAAGGCTCTTCACCAGCCAGTTCGCTCTCAGTTAATCATGAGCCTAATTTTGTAAAAGCTGGAAGTCCTTCAAGTGTAAGACATCTATGCTTCTTTTGTTGACTAATTAGATTCAAGATGTCCTTGGAAGTAATTTGGCTTCACTTTGTCTACTTAGTGTTTTCAGATTTGTTTCTAAATGCTGTTTGTTTTTAACTTGTGGCTATGCAGGCTGGGGCTACAACAAGGAAAGGTGCCTATGTTGATCGACAGAACTCTGAAATTTCTTACTTTGCGGACGATGAAGATGGAAACAAGAAGAAGTACACTCGAAGAGGTGAGGAAGTTTTGCAAACATAGTATAGAACATGAAAAACGAAAAACCTCCAAGACGCGAGCCAGTCAATTGTGGCTTCTTTCATTATAGGGATAAGGGTGGATGCTTAAGTCCATGTCAGATCAGTTTTTTTTTTAACTGTTTTTGATTGTCAATCACAGGCCCTTTCCGCCACAAGTTCCTTAGAGCCTTGCTACCCTTTTGGTCTAGTGCTTTGCCCACGTTGCCGGTGACTGCACCACCCCGCAAGGACTCATTGAATGGCGATGATGTTGCAGATGGCCGTGTGCGGCACCAGAAATCGTCCAGAATGGACCCAAGAAAAATACTCCTTTTTGTAGCGATAATGTAATGCCTGCTAATATCTCCTATGTGCTTCTCATCATCTTGTCCATTCCCCTCCCTCCCTTTTCCTTTCTGCCTACATTGCTGTCTTTCACTGCATTTGAAATTACTTGTAAGTTTCTGCTTAAACATTTGAATTAACTTGACTCTGTCTGTAGTTGTGGTTTGGGATATAGCAATTCAAAGATCTGAGATAATGAGAAGTCATTAAATCTGAACCACTTGCCATAAGCATGTGTTTAAATGGTGGTGTGTCATAATCTTGCTGACCCGTATGGATAATGTGATGCGTAATTTCAATATGGTCTTTCTCTGGAGCTGTCAAGCCCTGGAACTTGTTATTTTAGTTTCTATTGTGATCTTCAATTTGCTTCTGTTCAATCTTATGTTAGTTTGTATTTTCATGTTGAAAAGTGATCTTCAGTTTGCTTTAAGAGTCTCATGAGTTTGATTTAATTTGTCTGAAATTCCAGAATTGCCAATCATGAATCCTACTATAAACTTCAACTTAAGCCATCTCTCAAGTGAAACTTCTATGTTTTTATATATGGTACATCACGTGCGTCTTTGTTATTGCAGGGCTTGCATGGCAACAATGGGTATCCTCTACTATAGAATTGCCCAAGGTGGCCTTGCCCAAGATATTCCAAATGATGAGCAATAGTAATCTTCATTAAGGTATAAAAATTCAAACTTGAAGCAACTCTATACTATTCTACCTTGTCCTGATTGTTTGGCTAATGGCTGATGTTGCTGCTTGTTGGATTCGTCCAAATTGTAGACCTGTTTCTAGTTCTAGTAAGATGTTAATATAAAGTCATGTTCCTTTGTAGATTTTTCTCTTTTTGTAACCGATGCAACACTCACCAAACCATCCTGTAGCATCTCATACCACTTCTCTTTCCCTCTATATTTGTGGGATGTTTTGGTTCATTTTCCTCTTTTTGTTGGAATTCTTGGAATGTTTTATCTTTTATGTTTACGGCAAGAGTTTCTATGAATTTAGCTTATCTTCAGCAGGAGGTTCTGAACTGTAAATCATGTGTTTTCTTTGTTCTGCCAGTGTCATGTCTTCAGCAATCAGTCCCGTTGATGTACATCGTAAAATGGGAGTTCATATTGGACCACCTGGTTTGACCTTGCCCTCGTTGAATTCAGAATAGGATATCAAGTTTCCAATCTTGAAAATGAGTTCATTTTTTGTATGGTTCTGTTCAGTTCAATCCATTTGAGAATATCTGGCAAACTCAATATGGTCTGGGTTTATGTTCTTATTCTTAGGAAAAACAAGCCAATGAAGTTTAAACTCTGGGGTTTTGTCAAAGGTGGAATGGGACTACATCACTTGTATAATGTTTCATAACAGCTCTTATGGAAATATGATAGTTTCTTAATCTCTTTGGAGACGTCTAATACCATGGAGACATAATTTTCCTGTGCAGACCAACGCCTAATATGGATATTAGTCTATTACTGATCACTTGGCCGCTGGCAGAGTTGCCTCCCTTTTTCCTTTGTTTTTCGGGTTGAGATTTCGAGGTTGGGTGGGTTGGATTATTGGAAGTAGCATGATGGAAAGAGGTTTCAGACACCTCTGCACTGCCACTTACGAAGCGTCTACCAAAATTTGTTTAATTTTCTTGTTTGCAGTTACTACTATAATCATATTTCTAGAGATATATTTAACTGCGTTATTATTTCAATGAGAATCAAATTTTCTGCTGGATGGTGTATTCTAAGGCACTGGAACAACTTGAAAAGCTTTCGTTATCTTATTTACATGCTCAACTACAAAATACAGAGTATTTACTTCTTTGTAACTTGAGTCCATGTCAACCTCGCCCAAATCCGAAGGCAGTTTAGTAATATAATCATTTCAGCAAGGAAACGAAAAAAGAGCAAACATTAACTCAACTTTGTTGGAATCTACCCTCAATTAACTGATACCAAAATCTGATGGTATATAATAGACTTCAACTTTTTTGTACTCTTCACGCAAATGATGGACAATAAACTTTTGTTTTTACAATGGTAGAAGCAAATCGGCCTGTTCTTCCAAGCATTATTAGCTGATCATCGGTTTTACATACCGTCTGGGGTTATGTAAACTTGCAAAAAGCAAACAAACTAAAAATGAGTTACAAACTTACAATATCCTGAACAATTGGGGTGAGGAACTGGCAGCATTGCTTCAGATTCTCTAGTACGCGTGTGAGGGATTAGGACTAGAAAACCTTTCCAACATTATCCAGATTTGAACATCTGGTCTAAATGATCCGAGCCGTTACCCAACACAACCCGAAATCCGAATTCACTCGATCTGACCTCTGGTCTGAAGTTGGATAGACGAGGTACAAAATGATCCTATTCAAAGTGATTCGATCCATTTCGTACTAATCCGATACGGTAACAAGATCTAATGTATATTTATACTAGTTTATGTGTAACATAGGTTTTTATTTTTTGGCACACTTTTGTTTTTTTTTTTTTTTGACAAGAGTAAAGAAAAGTTTACATACTAATGTTCATCTGACTCTCAGAGTCAGAAGACACTAAAATAAAATTAAAGTTACAGTCATTACATAACAGATTATTAGTTCAAGATCAAGAACAAGACGCCTCTTCTTAGCCGGTAAAGCGCTACCTTTCGGCACACTTTACGTCTGGGTAATTAATTTGTTTTAATTGTTTCTAAAGAGGGATATCTTTTTCAAAAAAGTTATATTTATCATTAACCATATGAAATGGGAAAACAATTGTCTGATTTAGGATTAGTATACCATACAAAAATTAGATCTATAAACCAAATAAAATAGATCATGTTGACCAGATCGACAATGATCCAATCCATAGTAAAGTGCATCATCCGACTATTATCCGAATTTGAATTGATATGATCCTACTATGAAACTGATATATGCTTGGCCACTAAAGTGGATGTAAACCTGTGAGTGTGAATGTGTGATTGACTAATGGGCATGTACTATTACGGATTTATCGGCTAAAAGAGGACCTGATTTTTAACCTTTTCTTTTTGGGAAATTTCAGTAGTAACCTTAGGCTTTGCAATTTCCAAACTCTATTCCAAAGAGTAGATATTTTGGAAACACTTTCTAGTAGGTGTCCTTAAAGTTTGAGATTGGTATATTTTTGTGATTTAAATAACAAGTTATCATTATATTTTGTTGTTAAAATATTTTTCTACCACCAACTTCTGTAATTTCCTACCAAACTTCGTCTTACACTTCCCTTTGTTTCCTAACCCCTTCCCCTCCAATTAGTACATCTATTTTTCACACTGAAATGTCTTTGTCCTTCCATCAACATTTATTTCCCACCAGATTTGCTCTCAATTTTTTTTCATAATATTTGCATTCATATAATGTATTCACATGGTTACCACAAGATTATTTAGGATTAATATGACTAATATTTTTGAGTATCAGTACGTTTTACAGCGAATATTTACCATCGTTGATTTACACTATAAATATTAATGGCATACAAGTACCTAAAACTTATCAATGATTGATTTCAAATTAAGTGTACATCAAATTAAAATGTACTCGAACTCCAATTGAAATTGATGACACCAAATTATGAAAAAACCACAACAATTTTCTTAGTCTTAGGGTTCGTTTGGTTGGGTATAATACAACCACTCTTATAATGACCCAATTTAGCCTAAAAGTGGTGGGGAAATCAGGAAGGAAAGGGGGGGGGGGGAGTTGAAATCCCCAGTATAAGCTTAGAGATGTAATAGTACAAACTCATGTAATGGTTAAAGAAAATCAAAACCTATGCAATCACCATTACATGAGTGAAGGCAATCAAATTCATCCGCTCCATGTTAGTCTGCACCCTCCCCTTCATTTTCAATTCTACTTGAACTAAAAAAAATTCATTACATTACAATATTGATTACGCCCAACCAAACGTAGCCTTAGTGTTTTATACAAAACAAGCCAAAACTGATGTCACAAATCACAAATGCTACGCCCATATGGAATGTATATAATCCCCAAAAGTATATTAACAACAAAACTTTATAACAACTTGTTATTTAGGTCACAGAGTGTACTAATTCAAAACCATGAGGGCACCTACGAGAAAGTGTATTTCATAATGGGTACATCATGGATTATGCAAAACCTCACGATTACTAACTGTAATTCCCTTTTTTTTTTTTTAATTCAGGACACAAGATTTTTTTTCTCGAGAAGGACCTCAACACTATGACTGTTAGTGAGAAGTTAGTATTACAGGGGCGGATGACCTGAAGTATATCAATTTCCATTATACAATTATTGTTCAAAACAATAAGAGGAAAAAATTATGAATGTTTGTGTACAAAAACTCCAAATGTAGTTGTTCCAAAACTTAATTATTTTTCTATATAAACACATTTCCACCATTCATTAATATGCAACCAAACCAAAAACCTATCAAATCCTCTAATTTCTCTCCAAAAATTAGTAGAGCATCTTTACAAAAACAATGATACAAGAGAGAAAAAATGAAATAAGTATAAGTGTTATGTTATTGTCATTAAATATATCAATAATAAAGCGCAATCCGTTTACAAGATTCTACATTTGTGAAAGATGTATACTTGTCAATGACTGTTACTTCTACCAGTGGCTTGATCCACCCCAATACGAAGAAGTACATGGTGAAATTGTTATAATGATGAGAACAATTAACTTACTTGAATAATAAATTTAACCATTGAAGAAGAACATTCAACACATTAAATGTGTTGTTGATATTAGTTTTTGTTATATGTTTCTTGTATAACACTAGGTAAAAAATGGATGGTATATGGAGATGCATATGCAAATGAATTATGTAAGAAGTTTATGTTGCAAGTTAGTCGTTGTTACCTTGTTTCAATGATTCTTGTTTTGGTCCAAAACAATTGCCTTCTTTTAATAATGTTCATGCTTTTTCAACTTATTTATTAGTTGTAACACTGGATTATGAAAAACCTAATCAACATGGATAAGTCTTCATTATTACCTGCAAAGCTTGACTACTTATGTATGGTTTGCCGCTTCGGTCAAGAACTGAGGGTGTAGAATTTGGAGATGAACTTGATTGAGATAGATTGACAGACAATGCACTAGTGTGGATGGTGACCGAATGCAAGGTTTACTTGCCATCAAAATCATATTCCTTCTATGAGGTACATGTAGTATGAGTGAACCAGTTAAGACAACAATTGAGAAATCTGTAGTATGATTCAATTTTCAAACAAAATAAAGTAAGTTAAGAGATGATCACTAACATATGCATGTCTAAAGACACCATCAAGATATGTATGAACCCCAAAGCCTCTATGGTGCATGGGTGTGGGTGCAAGTTGGTGTCCTTCAAAACCATTGGTCTTGCAACAAGTGCAGGTTGAACCCTTCTTTGTTTAACAGTTTATTGAGCCATCTTTTGTTGCTTCCTAGAAAGGCTTAAAAGTTGTTTCGTTGCTTCTTTTTCTTCCTCATTGCCTTAGGTTCCTCCTTTGTTTAATGATTTGAGACTTTGTTGCATGGTTTATCTTACACCCTTTTTGTTGTTATGGCCAGGTTCACCACAATAATATCATGTACTTTTCTCCAACCTCTTCCATGTTTCCTCACCTATAGATGACTTTGTTTTAGCTCTACGTCTATCAACATTCACTTTTGCTTCAACTAAGGGGCTTGTATAGGTGTTTTGTTTGACTTCACCACTTTATTACACCTCTTAAGTTTGATAAGCCTAACGAAAAAAGCTTTGCCGTAGTAACGTTTAAATATATGCTCGTTATGCACTTCCCAAGGTCCTCCTTGTTGTGCCAAATTATAGCCACTAAATGCATGCAAGAAATCTCATCAAACTAGAAAGAATCGCATGGCCAGGTCATGTAATCATGTCCATAATATTCACCACATAACCTGTCTTGATCAATCCCCTCCCTTACCCCTAAAGTCATCTCAATAAGCTATCCACCCAACTTTTTGGTTATGCTTTAGCTTACTCCAATTGCTTCCGAATAACAAGGTGTCTGTACATGTTTGCTTGTCAGCAAAATTTCTCTTGTTATGTGGTCCCTCCAAGAATGTCTTTCTTTATCATTAAGCATTAATATGATTGGCTTGTGTCATGATTTCAAAATATATGCATTTAAGACCTCATTCATGTTATTGTCAACATTGTCATAATTTAACATTAGAGTAAAAAACGCCCTAACCAATTTTGTGGAACACCTTTGAACTAGGTCATCTATTGCTTATTTGCATATACTCCTAAACTAATCCAAATTAGCCTTGTATTGAACATAAGTTATTGACTTGTCTATCCTCAAAACTATCTCCTATACTTATTAATATCTCTAAACACTTCCCTCAAATTCAAGTATACATGTCTTGCACAACATCTCTTCTCATATTGTATAAACACCTCATCCACAACTTTTAATAAGAACTTTTGCTGATCAGACATGACCACATAACCCACACTATGAGTATTTTCCATGTCATCAGCTAACAGTTTTAAGAACCGTGACCAAGTTCTTGCATTCTTTAAACCAACCACAACCCATGCAATGGGCACATTTGATTATTACATACTCTTCCAACTGCGACTAACAATTTCTCATCATATTGCCTCTTTAAAAAACAACCATTTATAGTTATAAATGGCCTTCAACCATGATTAAATCCCTATGTAGTAACATGGAAACAAGTATACTTTCACTAAAACACACTGCCATTCAACAAAATTTTCATTGTGTTTTTAGGGTAAACTCTCTTAATGTGTTCTCCATATTTATTTACAACCCATATTGCTATTTGTCTAACAAATAATGAGGCTTAATGACACTCTTATTAGACTTGAAAATCGAATACATTGTGATGTCAATCCCGTGATCAGTTTTCACTTGACGTGTATTTCTCATGCATTTAGCATATTTGTTATGATATAAGCTGAAGTCTATCTGGGATACGGTATCGAGTTATCATTTGTAATAAAGTCGAAGTCTCTATGAGGCACGGTATCGATATATTTGTTGTGGTATAGGGAAAAGTCTCTATGAGGCGCGATATCGACTTATTTGTTATATGAAGAGGCGAAAGTATTAAAGAAACATGGTATTGAACATTGTTTTTGGGATTTACATGTTTTATGTCCATGATGCGTGTCTTGGCATATGTTAATTGGTATGGCTCATTTGTTTTTGTTATAGAAATCCTCCACGTGGTGTAAGACATTGTTTGTTGGGTTATATGATATGACGCCTTCCGTAGCGTGGGGTTTCGATATGCTTGTTTGCATAGGATCACTACGATAGGGAGCTTGAAGACACTATATCGACCTTTTCCCTAGGTACCCACATTGTCAAAGGTGATGTGTGCGTCTTAAGATGACACGTTAAGTAACGCACGTTTCGTCTTTCAGTCCTTAGTGTCTAAGAGTTTGTTCGACGCCTTAGTGAGGCGTGTCTCGAAATTTTCTCTAAGTTTCCACATTGACAAGGGTGATGTGTGCGTCTTAGGGGGACACCTTAAGCAAGACAAATTTTGTCCTTTAAGTCCTAGGTGTCTATGATTTTGGTTGACGCCTTAGTGAGCCTTTTTTCAAACTTTTCCCGAGGTTTCTACATTGCCAAGGGTGATGTGTGCGTCTTAGAACGACGACTTAAGTAAGACGAGTTTCGTCGTTCGAGTCTTGGGTGTCTATTAGCTAGGTCGACACCTTAGTGAGGCGTGTTTCAATTTTTACCCTCGATTTCCACATTGCCAAGGGTGATGTGTGCGTGTTCGGACGCCGCCTAAAGCAAGGCGAATTTCGTCCTTTGAATCATAAGTGTTTATGTGTTTATGTGTTTTTCTCATGCGCTTAGCGTATTTGTTATGATATAGGTTGAAGTCTCTCTAAGACACGGTATTGGCCTATCTATTGTGATATAAGTCGAATTATCTATGAGTCACGATATCGACCTATTTGTTGTGATATATGGCAAAGTCTCTTAAGGCACACTATCGACCTATATTTCATAGTCCGAAATCTCAACGAGACAAGGTGTCGACTTATATGTTATGTGAATAGGCCGAAATTTCAAAGAAACACAGTATTGACCATTGTATTGGGGATTTACACGTTTTATGTCAAGGATGTGTGTCTTGGTATATGTTAATTTGTATGGCTCATTTGTTTTTGTTATAAAAGTCCTCCACGTGGTGTAAGGAATGGTTTGTTAGGTTATGTGATATGGTGTCAACATGGGTCTTCGATATGCTTGTTTGCATGTATGTGTGTAGATTTTGCAAGATTGGTACGATAGGGAGCTTGAAGATACCATATCGACATTTTTTCTAGGTTTTCGCATTGCCAAGGGTGATGTGTGCGGTTTAGGACGACACGTTAAGTAAGTCGAGTTTCGTTCTTTGCGTTCTAGGTGTCTATGAGTTTGGTCAACGCTTTAGTGAGGCGTGTTTCGACCTTTTCCCTAAGTTTTCACAATGCCAAGAATTGGGAAAATCAGTCACTGCCATATGTCCCATGTTGAAAGGACTGGGGGACCACTTGTCGCGCGGTCTACTCGAGTATGTTTTATCTTCTTTTTCTTTTGATTTTTGCTTAATCAACTCTCAGCTACTCCTTGTTTGACACTTGACCACCTTTTTATGTTGACGCTCTCAATTATTAAGGGCTACAATTTCACCCTCAAACAAATTTCAGTATCATAATGACTTTCTTTTTATTATCTTTTCCCCCTCAATTCTTACATGTGAGATGGTAACACTCACCAATAAACTTGGTCTAAGAAAAGAACTAGCTCAAGTAATTAGAGATCTCTTACCTCAATTATGAGATTGGGGTTTGATTCTTATACTGTGCGCACATTTCAGACAAAAAAAAAAAAAACAATAAATAAACTTGCTCTTATAGTTATTTCAGGGAGGGAGGGGGTGGGGGTGGGATTTTATAAAAGAAATCGGTAAATGACAATATTTTTGGCTGCATTAGGCGATTGTTAGGTTGTACTCCCTCCGTCCCAATCAACTCTTTACGTTTCCATATTAGGGTGTCCTAATCAATTTTTTACATTTCTATTTTAGGAATGTCTTTTACTAATCTTTTTACCCATATTATCCCTATTTTTAAAGGACATGTGATAAGTAGACGTCTAGACCCATGTGTAAGGGACTACTTGGTATTTTTCTACTTTATAACATTTTTACATGGTACTTTTGAGCTTTACATCATTTTTCTTTTTTCTTTTTTAAGAGGGACGGAGGGAGTATTTAGTGTAACGCACAAATTATTAGGATAGACCGTCTACATTTATTATAAAAGTAGACAAACTTTTTATTAGGTAAATTTTTTAATGCTCACTACAAACCCAAATTAGTTGTAGATTTATGGGTTTTTTTTTTATTGAAAGGGACCTTTATTAAACAATTTTTGCGAACTGACACCTTTATAAAAACTTTTTGCCCAAACACACCTTGAAATCAATTTTTTGTCTGAAGGTACCACTTGACGGATTCCGTCGAGTTAGTTGCTAAATCTGTTAACTATCCCCCCCTCCCCAACCCACCCTCTTTCCCTTCCACCACATACTCATCAGTCATCACCCTCCTACCACCTAATGAACCCCACATCCTCCATCCCCAACCTCACTTGAATAGACCCCACCACCACCTTAACTCCCACAATCAGATTCACTGGCCATCACCGCAACTTACACATCCCCAATGACAACGACACCACCACTACCTCCTTCAAAGACTCCACCAAGGGCTACGGCAAGCGCAACTAATACCCTAGCAACACGATCTCCATGGTCCTTCACCCCCACTCCTCCTACCACCTCACTTACTCCCTCTTCCTCTTTTTTCACTCTTCTATAGAAACCTATATCTATCCATTGGGGAAAACCCCATTCTCCTTCCGCCGCACCGTGATCCACCGCCGCAATCGAAAATCGTCGTCTTATCGGCAACTATCCTGGCCTCCTTCGTTTGTGGTGGGGATGAGTATGAGCAAGTCAATAAAGGGTTAGAGAAAATTGTGTGTTTTGTTTGTTTGAGTGGAGGCCGAGGAAAAAGAGGGAGAAGATTGCAAGTACTAGAAACTGTAGGGTGGGGCCAAGCTTGTAAGTGTGAGAGGAGAAGAGGGAAATTAGGATGATGGAGGAGGAAGAATAATGAAATATGTGAAGGAGATGAGTTAAGGGTGGGTTTAGAGAAATGGATGGGTTTAGAGTGGAAGTAATGATGAATTAAGAGGGGAATTAGGCTTAGCGATCGATTGTTGACGGAATACTTACCTAAGTCGACGGAATCCGTCAAGTGGTACCTTCAGACAAAAAAAAAATGATTTAAAGGTGTGTTTGGGCAAAAAGTTTTTATGAAGGTGTCAGTTCGCAAAGATCGTTTTATAAAGGTCCATTTCAACAAAAAACCCCTAAATTTATATGCCTTTATGGGGCTAACATGACTTAGTCTACTTTTATAATAAAAGTAAACGGTCTCTCACCAGACCAGCTGCAGTAACGTAGGTGCTGTAGTGTGAGTGTGTGACACTGACCCTTTCCATATAAGAAACCCAAAAAGTAGCAAGCCAAGAAATGTAACCAACAAAACGAAGTCCCCAACACTCCACAAATATAGCACTGAGCAAAGGTCACTCTCATGTCTCTCTCACTCTCAGTTCTGCCCTTTGTATATATTGTTTCGCTTAATGATGCTGTATTTGACATGGGTTTGTTCCGGTTCTTTGGAATTAGTTTGTGTAAGTGGACAAAAGTAGGTAATGTAGGGGGTGCCTATTAGATGTTTGTTGAAATGCCTCAATGAATACCTGGACATGTTAGGGATTATGTGTTCTCTTGGCGTGCATTTTGGTGTCGGTTTTCGCTATTAGTTAGCTTTTTGAGTGTACACTCATGAATTAACAGGGGCGAAGCCAGGATTAAATATTAGGGGGGCCACTTTTAAATTTTAGGGGGACAAAATAAATGTATATGTTTTTACTCATTGGATTACAAAAATTAAAAAGTTGGGGAGACCTCCCCGCCTAGCTCGGCCCCTGCTCATGATGCCATGATCCATTGTTTTGTGGGCCAATGTCGATCGAGTATTTCATTTGAAGTTATTGTGGAATTTTTGTGCTGTTGATAGATGATCATGGGTGTTTGTTAGGATTGAAATGTGTTGATAGTCGTGACTCATGCGTGGTCTAGGCAGTCTCTAGTTTCGTGACTATAATTCGTGGATCAAGTAGTTTAGACTTGAGAATTTAAGTTGACACGAGAATATGAGTATAGTTCCGGCTTATGGTTACATGAACTTTTCTTTCAACAATAATGTAGATGCAATTTAGAGGCTAAGCAGATATATCTAGGTAAGTGGCAATCTTGAGCCTGTCAAGCATAGGCTAAGGGTTTGTATCGTTGCACTCCTGGCTGCTCTAGTGTAGGTTGCATCAGCTTGCGGAATTGGACTGTTGTGCACCAATGGATTTATCACTTGGTCTCCCTTTCTGTCCCTTTGTCTGTTGTGTATTGTGGCCGGTGCGGGTATATTGCCAATTCATAATCCACAGTTAATTCCTTAGGTAATGCCTGGAGAAGCTCAATGATGTAAAATTAAATGAATTGCAGTCCCTGATGGAGGAATAAGGTCCTTCATAGAGGTAACAAACCATACATAAGCTTGAAAAGTATTACGATAAAAAGTGTTGATATCTTTGCAAAGTTAGATGTACAGGATGAAGATATAAAATATGGTTGGACTGATGGGCTGAATTCGCTTTAAGAATTAGAAGCCAAGAGCTCGTGATGTATCAGTTTGATAGTGTTTTGTGGCATGTGAATTCCTTTCTAAACTGACAACTCATGTTTCACTTGGAGTTCTATATCCGAATTTATATCAAAAGAAGTGATTTTGGTGAACCATCTTTGATTTTCAGGCGTTCCAAGTATCTTGTAAAGATGAAATGCGGATCTGGGAGTCGGCGCAGATACTTGTAGATGTTTCTGTCATCCCATGTAGTGAACGGCGAAAAAATCAATCTTGACTCTTTTTAGCTGGCAAATGTTTGACATCAGCCCATCTCTCACTTCTATATGGAGGCCCTACATTTATGGTCCTATTGCTAATTCTCGATCTCAATTTCTATGGAAATGCTTACCATCTACGTTTACTTCTTGGTTACATCATCTTTGTCCTCATACACTAAAGTCCGTGCATGGTATGGATGAGGCTAAATTTGTTAGCTCGAACTCTATTAAACTTGTCAAGGTATATTCATATTATTCTCGATCAAGTTTTGTTAGCTTATACTGGTATTCTTCCAAGTCTGCAAGACCCTGGTCTAGAGCTTATAGGAAGCGGGTTAATAAAAGGCTGAGATTGGCCAACAAGCCGGTACTTAATGAAGTTCAGTTTAGTAAGGCTGTATCGCAGCTCCCTGCAAGGTTTACCGCCGATGATTTGCAGAATATCATTGCTCTAGAAAATGATCCATTGGTGTGCTTAGAACTGTTTCACTGGGCATCAAGACAGCATAGGTTCAAGCATAGTGTCACTACCTTCCACATGACCATTCAGAAGCTTGGGGTTGCAGGGATAATGGATGAGATGTATGATGTTGTTGACCAAGTGCTTGCTCTTCCTCACTTTGGCTCAGAGGCTCTGTATAACACTATTATTTACTACTTCACCAAAGCCCGAAAGCTCAGCAGAGCTGTTACGGTGTTCAAGCACATGAAGAAGGTCAAAGATCAAGATTGTAAGCCTTCAATTAGGACTTACAACCTATTGTTTGCTGCATTGATTAGTCGAGGAAGGAATACACATATCAATCACATGTTCATGGGTACCATGGAGTGCCTTTTCAGGCAAATGATAAATGATGGAATAGAGCCTGACATTTTTACTCTTAATTCGATGATACATGGATATGTTCTTTCTAATCATGTCAATGATGCCTGGAGGATATTTCATCAGATGGGTGTTGTTTATCGTTGTATTCCTGATGCAGTCTCTTATGATCACCTTATCTACGGACTATGTGTTCAAAGCAGGACAATTAATGCTGGAGAGTTATTTAATCAGATGAAGGAAAAAGGTTTTGTTGCTAGTGTTAAAACATACAACTCTCTTGTAAATGCATCAGCCCTTGGTGGAGAGGTTGAACAAGCTTTGAGATATTTGTGGGAGATGACTGAAAAGCAAAGGCCCGCGGATTTTATCACTTACAAGACGCTTCTTGATGAGTTTTGCCGAAAAGGAAGAGCTGTCGAGGCATCGAGCTTGGCCAAAGAGTTTAAGGATAAATGCCTTATTGATGGGGTTACTTACAGAAAGCTACTGTATGTCCTTAAAGATAATATTACAGTTGGCAGGATTGACTCCCATATAAAGCAGAAGAGTCATTCTGTGTAACTTGGTCTAACATTTGTCGATAGGTTTGTTGAACAAAGGGCTAGCGCTTAGTTAGCTAGAAGTTTTATGTTCGTCGCTTATGAATTGAAGTTCTGTAGGGGCGCTGCTTGTATTGTGTTGTCTGACAAGGCATTCATGATTCAGCATTCATGATTCAGCAGTCATGCTGTTTTTCCTAATGTAAGGGCTGAGTCATATGATGAAGGCTGGCTATCAATAATAAACCTGAATGGCCTTCTTCTGTCTTTTGCTTGTCTCCTGAAGTTTGATTTTAACCTTTAAGTGGGAAACATCTGAAGTTTTGTTACCTGTATGGAAGTTGATACCTGCAGCTTTTGCATAGCCGCGGAGTCGAAGATCAGGTTCAGTGATATGACTTATCTGGCCTCTTTACCATAAACTTAAATGATGTACAGTCACCAATTTTTGACTATTCTTTTCTGATCTGTGCTGGTCATATTAATTTGAATCTATCACATGTGTTCTTTGTTTATTATGACTTACGTACTTGTTATTGCCAATTTCTAAACAATTGGATTAGCCAGTTGCTTTTTCGGCGATGGCAGCCTCTGCAGCGTCCTGCAGTCTTGTAACAGCATTCTGGTGTGCTATGCTTTAATAGTAGCGAAGAAGTATACTATACAATCATCCCCTTCTTTGAGCCAAATTGATCCTTTTTGCTTCAAGATGCTGTGCTGAATAGAGGACATTTTAACTATTCTTCTGTAGCTTACTTCTCTTGCTATTGAAGGCTTGTGTTCAGGTGATCATGATTTAATTGCTTTAGGATATCAACTAGTTTGTCCTTAGCCATCCAAATTTAATGAGAAACCCCAGTATGTTCTTGAGGCATAAATAGCTTTCATCCTAGTCTTCAATGTCTTCAATATACTCTATACTTGGAACATAAGGACTCCAGGAACTCTCTCTTGCCATTGAGCTTGAAGTATCTCAGCAAATTTATTGTGCTTAATCAAGATATATGAAGAATTCTAAAGGTCTTGCACTAGGCATCTAGTACGTTTGGTATTCGTCAAGTTAGAAGTATCATCTGAGAACAAGTTTTCACCAGACATGTCAAGTGGTTGACAACAGTCACTTATTAACAGATGCCAGTGCCACTTGTTAAACCTTGTATGGCTTCACAAGTGCTGCAAAGGCTTAAAATGAGATCAATTTTTTTCGATGGCCCTTTTTTTTTTTTTTTTTT